>JAQGAD010000089.1:0-88891 GCA_034696625.1 Isotomurus palustris | reverse complement strand
ACTTCATATCACATATTTTCTAAACGCTTTTGTAACAAAATAAACTTAATTTCATGAATTTCCATACAGTAGTTCTTGTGCAATTGCATTTCAAATAGGCAGTACAATGAGCAGACTCACCCTGTATATACACACACTTGCAACTAACACAGAAGATTCACTGGAAAAGTGATGAACTTGGGGTAAAAAACGGGAGAGTGACGGAAGATGAGGAAGGGTTAGCCAGTAGACTTTTTCGTTCTTTTAAGAAGATATTCCTCATTTGATGTGAGAGGGAACTCGTAAAATAGGCGAATACACCAGAAAGCTTTAAAACGCGAACTCATATGGGAAAGTGGGGAAACTCTGATAATGTGAGAAGTTGTTGAGAGTGGAAGTCTGCGATTCCTTCCATCCTTTCAAACTTGAGGAATTTGGTATTTTCCGTTTTAACTCCTTAATTTGACTTTATTGACTCGTAAGAGTCAAAAGGTAGAGAAACATGAAAGGCAAGTTTGGATGTTTTAAACTTTTTAGTGTCAACTGACGCATACGTTAACACGTATGTAAAATGTTTTCTGCTCTCATCTCAGCTTCCTTCGTATCTTCCCCCGATCTCTTGTTTTTTTTTTCTTGGCTTTAAATTTTTAATACACATCTATCGGCCACTGCTGCAGCACTTCATCCCCAAATGTGAAATGCTTCAATTTTCACTCATCCAACCCTCACAAAACATTTTGACTTTATCCCGACAAGCAAAAGCTGAAAAGCACACACACACACACAACACACACACACACACACACACACGAGACTCACATCTGTCTCCTGACATCGACTGTGAAGTGCTTTGGAGAAAAAAGCGTTTTAAAACACTTTTCGATAGGAAATTAGTCAATTTTGTGAGGATGTTGGTATTAAGTGAGTAGAAAGAGAGTCTCCTGGATAAAGGAAAGATGAGAGGCAGGAACCAGTTTCCCTTTTAGACTTCTAGTGGTTTCCTCTCCGCCACAAGATAAGCTTTAAATGTTAAAGTCTTTTGAGAAAAGTTTCACTCATTCACTCGATAAATAAGGCAAAACTTCTTTTTCATTTCCATCCTTTTAATGTGGTTGCATTAATTTTCCACTTTAAAACTAAAGAGAGAGAGAGAGAGAGAGATAAATTACCAATCTAACTCTTCTTGGATGGATGGATTACTTTTGCCATCATCCGAACCAACCATACCGTTATACCTTTTCGATTTCCTTCAGTACTTTTCCTGATCAAATGAGAAGTTGTTTGCAAACACTGCTGCTGCTGCGCCTGCCGTGGTTATGAGATTTTGAATTTCTCCGAACAACCTTCCCTGCTAGATCCATTTTTAAAAGCCTCTGGTCTCTTAGTCTTCATCTCTCTGAGGAATAAGCCTTCTCGTCCTTCTCCGCCGTGTTCGCCATCCAAGATTCATCCACTTCCTAAGCCTTTCATTCCTCTTTCTCTCTCTCTCTCTCAGACAAACCTCATCACATCGCATACTAATTCTGTTTGCCTCGTCGTCTAATCAAGTTTGGAGAAAAAGTATGAGTCCCAAGGATCCTTACATGACAGCCTGTGAGTCATATCATCAACCCCACGACCACACCACCGTTATTAAGCTACACACACACACACTCTGTTACAGTGTTAGTACACCCACATTTCGTATAGAGCCACACACAAAGAAGCCATAAAATTATACACACGAAGTGAGTCTGAGAAAAGAGGATAATGGAGAAAGTCAAGAGAGATATCACTCCACAGTACACATGACATGGATTTACATCAGTCAACTCACTCAACCATTTATTTCGTTTATTAGGAAATGCGTGAGATGAGGAGGGAAGGGAAAATAGGGACTAAAAAATGTTATCTTTACGAATGGCCCAGAGAGACAGATGAGAGTAATTTGGAAAGGAAGGCAGAACCACATGGATTTTAATTTTAACTGGAAGTCTGTACTTGTCATTAAGTAAATGTTTCATAGAGGTTTCTCCTTTTGTGCCTCATAAACTAATGAGATGAAATATGGAATGACTCACTTGAGGAGAGGAAAGGAATGGAGTATATAGTGTCATTGTAAACCTAAGGGGAGAACCATCAGAAGACGAAGAAAAGTACCCTTTAACATCAATTTTTATGGAGGTTTCACTCTTTTCATGAGTCCAGGCTCTGAGTCCTTTAGTGGAGAGTCTCGTGTTACACAAACTTACACACTCTGACATCAAAACGAACCACGACCAAGTCAACTTGAAGGAATTTCCTTCAGTCAGTCTTATATTCTTAAGACTTTATTAGAAGAAGGTCCTTCTTCTTTTAGTTTAAAGGTCCCTTCGACATTCTTTTGGGTGGTTAGAGTGAAACCAGTAAGGCTGACTGATTGAGTGAGCGTTTCCTAAGGAAATGGTGGTGGTCATGGTGTCCCTCATACTTCTTAGGCTCACACATTATTACATACAAAGATACAAACAGAAAGGGAGACGACAGACGAGGATAGAAGGTGGGAGCCTTTTAGGTGACCACAAAACCCGAGGAGGAGAGATCCTTTGAATGTTCACGTCATTTATGGTTTTTGTCCGTGTGTTCATGTGGAGCAGATGGAGGAATGGATGGAGGCTACGACGGACGTGTGTATATTTGTGTGTGAACTGCTCGATCATTCCACGAGATCCGTCATCAAACAGCTTGTCATCGGTCTTGTGTAGCAACCAGCATTTTGGTAAACTAATCAGATTGCCACCTCAGTAACTCTCAACCACATCTCCCTGCCTCTCTTTCCTCCGCTTCCTACACTACACTGCTACGTCTTTCATCATCATTAATGCAACCAAGAGATGAGGAGTCGTAATTTAAACTCATTCAACAACAAACATCAACTCTGTGTCCATGAAGTTGTCTCCATAGGCCACCTGTACCCTACGAAAAATACGAAGGCGACTCAATTTGTCCCTGTGCTAATTCGAAACTGATCTCTCTCTCCCCTTCCTCACTCATTCCACGAGTAATTGATAAGGGGAAACTCAGAAAGAGAGTTGTTCATAAAAAGTAAAGAGTAAAAAGTAAAAAGTAAAAGAGGAAAGAGGAAAAAGTGTCCCAGTTGTGTGGGAAAAGGAAGTAGAAACGAATTGCTATTTTCCAGGTGCATGAGTTCCTTCCTCGTTAAAGCTGCATTAAAGTTCCATAAATGTTTTATTAAGGCATATCTAAGTTGTCTCCCTAATGCAAACTGATGTGGACTCACTAACAAGAATAAATTTTTAAACTTGTCCTCTTTAGACCTTCCCTTTTTGAGTAAGTGACATTTACAGGCAATAACCAATTTGGAGGAGATTTGCAATATAAACGTGCGAGTCGAGGGTGATTGCGAAATAGTGTGGTGAGTCTGGTCACACACACCTGCAGCTTCGCAATATGAGAGGACAGCGGAAGCTTAGCAAGGAGCCTTTAGTTTAGTTTGCTTTTAGTTCACAGTTACGTTTTACGTCTAACCTTCGCCTACTTTGAGTCTTCTTGGCTAAGCTTGGGGGGCTTGTGGTGACAGAAATTGAGACGGAAGGCTGCGATGAAAAAGTCTTGTTGGAGCAAAAAGTGTCGTTGAGGCATGAGACTCTTAGCTCTCTACATGGGTTGCTGATTGGTACAAAAACTTGGCCAGGTATGAAGACACACGGAAAGAAAGAAGGAGAGGCACACACGGGATATGAGAGGATATATGAAGTTTTTAAGGAACGGAAGTTTATTTGGGGGCAGTGAAGCAGAGGAGGAACGATGAGGAGATGTCCCACGTGCTCCTCTTAACTTTGGTTGACTCGAACATCGAACATCTCGAACGGTCCGTTGTTGAAAGAGACTTTTGAGTTTTGTGGTAACGGGAAATAGAGAAAACCGCAGATGGAAATAATGAAAAAATACATTTAATGGAGGAGGCAGAAGCGAAAAGATCCATTTAGATGATTTAGACTTTTAGGCTATTGCGTGTGTGTGTGCTTGCTTGCTTGTTTGCTGCTGTTGTTCAGCTTCACGGCATCACGAAGAATTAATAGAGAGAGCCACGATTCCTGTGGCGAGCCCAATTTTTTGATAGGCGATCACCGAACAATTCCGTAATAATGTTATAATAATAATGTTATTCGCCGTGAGTGTGTGTGTGTATATATAGATTGTGTGTGTGTGTGTGAAATGTTGAAGCGACATTTCGGCTGAAAAGGCCTCGCGTTTACGTGTCAAATATTTTGAGGAGAGAGGATGAAGACGTAGAATTGAATGGAATAAAGGGCAACGAGGTAAGTGCATTTAGGAGTAGTACCTAACTAACGAGAACGGGGTAGGAAAAAAGGTTGAAACTTGTTCTTCTTCATAAGATTACTCAAAAGGACCCATTTGAGACTGGGATGAAGAAAAGGTCGTTACATCTCAACTTGTACTTCAAACAAAAAACCGAGAAGAAATCCAAGTTTCCTGTTCCACGGATTAGAAATGTCATTTGAAAGGAGAGCGAGGTTTGTGAGTAGAATTGGACTTGGACGTGAAGAATGCGAATGGCGAATGGCGAATGGCGAATGGTGAAGAAGCCCTGTATGTTTAAGGTCGAATAAGAATGGCGAAAGGAGAGAGAGAGAGACAAGTGGCTGAGGGGACTGGCTGGTGAGGTTAATTCTTTTACGGACATTCAGAGTGTCCGGGTAGTTTCTCTCTCAAGATTTGCTTCATTCAACTTTAATAAGAAGGAAAGAAAGGGAAGACGAAGAAGAAGAAGGAGAAGGGGCTGCTGGTGCGAGTCACAATGGAAATCTATTGTCGAAACCAACTCTTTTCCTTTTCAACACTCTAAAATTATTGGACAGGTTTGGAGAAAGTTGTCTGCATATCCACACACACACACACACACACACACACACACACACACACACACCACACACAACACACACACACACACACACACACACACACCACACACACACACACACACACACACACGTTCTATTCCGACGTGAGATCTTTTAGTCTTAGTTTCCGTGTGTGTTTATAGTTGACCCAAAGTAAAGAAAGGGAGCCATAAGTTGTGTGGAGGTTGTCAGGTTCCCTTGTAAGGCGGAATAACACATCCTGTGGATTAGATTTGCAACCTCCTCCTCGCATGCATATCATGAACCAAAACCAAGTCTCTCTCCTTCCTTCTTCCAAGATGGACAGTCTGAGAGAAAGTTCCTCTGTCCGTTTTTTATTCGTCTCAAGTTAACTTAACCTTCTTTTTTCTTTCTTACAAAGTGTTCCTTCCTGAGACGGTGGAGTAATAAGTCGGTGGGAAACTGTGTTAACTGTATTTCTAGCTACCCTCTGGTGGACTGCCTTTATGTGAAGGTGTATAAAGCAACGCGTCCGTCACCCAAAAAACCTATCCAACTTGTTTCCATCCATTGTCCGTCGCAGCAACTCGTCCAAACTTCCCATGGCTTAGAGGTATCCTCGTTGTGGAGGTACAAAAAGGCACTTATTTAGTTCTGCAGCCTCCGAGGTGCACCTACCGACCGCAACGTATGATATAAAGGAGGAATCCTTCACTAATCGTGGAAGAGGTGGGTGGTATTCAGGAGACGTACAAGGATCCGGTTTCAACTTCAACTATTCTTCCTTCTTCATCTCAAGGGAAATTTCTCATTTTATAGGGAGAGTCGCAGGTTGTTGTGCAACTCTATGAAATCGGCGCTGCATTGCACTCCTGTTTGGTGTCGAGTGTTGGCACACTAAACCCATTGACAGCTTTCCTCCTCAGATGATGATGACGATGATGATGATGATGATATGATCTTGATTTGCAAAACCCATCGACAAGTCCCACAGCAAAAGGAGCGAGCCGAAGAAGAACGCTAGCTTAGGGAGTTTGGGACTTCTTCGAGAGAGTCCAGCTCTTCGTCGTCTCCAACTGCCCTCCACACATCTTTCCTCTTTGACATCTTCTTTTAGAGATAAATGGCGTGTCTTTTGCCATGGACAGTTCAACGAGGGAGAAACAGCTTTCCGCTGAATTTCTAAAAACTTTAGAAAACTCTTCGAACTTGGCCATTATACTTTGCAGTTCCATTATTGAGTGAAGTGTACTGTCAAAAGGGCGTATTGTGAGTCCCTACGACATCCATCCTTTCCGCATGCTTTCTCCCTCGGTCATTCCTTAGCAGCCCTTCATGATACGAAGAATACAGAGGCCATTATTGCTGTCATTCCACGTAGACGTAACTCTCTGGGCCATCAGGAGAGGTTCTCTCCAATCGAATACCTCCAACCTTCTCAAGGAAGGAACTCACAGGAACTTATTCTCTAAACTATCCTGCTGCTTTGGGTCACTTTGGGTGGAAATGTGGCGTAAATAACAATGCCACACGGGTCCAACAAGCTGACCTCCGAGTTTCAACTACTTTTGGGTTATGCAACTCTACTCACAAACTTAAGAGTGGATCAAGCATTAAGACTTCCTCCAACCAACTGTCTCTCTCTCTCTCTCTCTCTCTTTCTGTTGTAATGACCTCCTCGTCTCCTCTTTACTTGAAATGAGATCTGTTTTTCTTTGCTCTAGCCAAGGTACACGACGTTGTACTACAACCTACACATCGTAGCCTTGAGTCTGTGGCTGTTGGGCAGGAAGTTTTCTATTTGTCCTCCTCAAACACTCAGGCACTAAAGAAGGGTCCACACACTTACATTCATCCTTTGTAATTGCATTGTACACTTTATGACAGCGAATTCCTTTCCTTCACTCACTCTCGGGTATTGTGGGACAACGGGAAGTGTAAGAAAGAAACTCGAACAAAAATCCGATACATCACACACACCCAAGCAAGCAAGCAACACGAACTTATTGAAAAAGCATCAGTCTGGAAATGTCATAATTATTTCTCATCTGCTCTTCACCATTAAGACGGAAAGAAAACTGTGCTACACACTACAGACAACTCTGACTACTGACTACTATTGCTGTGTTTGTGTTGCAACTGCTGCTGTTGCTGTTGCTGTTGCTTCTCGTGTGTCGAAGATGGAGAGAATTTATCCGATTGGATTTGTGGAACATTCTTCTCAGATTGAATTGATGAGAGTCTATTTGTAGTTTTGTGCTTTTGCTTCTCGTGAGTCCGATGAGAAAATAGAAGTTGAGCAATAAGAGTGCAATATGGTTTGTACATTTGTACATTTGTACATTTGTACATTTCCTTCCGTTGATTCGAGAGCCGCGTCTGGCTTCTCCTCGGATGGATGGGGACCACCGTAATTTGTATTTGTACAATTTGCTATTTGGTTTGGTCTGCTACTCGTGAGTAACTTATTTTCCGCTTTTCCCTCATCGCAGATACATTCTTCCGAAATGGTTTTGGTTGGAAGGAGGACGGCGTGGAGGAAATTTTACAACTTCCACGAGAGAGTTTTTCTCCCGATTCGAATTAGAGAGAGTTCTTATGGGCTTCCCCTTGGTTTACAAGTTTTTTGAACAGGAACAATACTTCTGGAAACTATCTGCCTCCATAAATAAATGGATGGGTGGGACTGATGGAAATTCAAAGCCATAAATGAGGACTTGGATCTGGTGGACTCGGGGAGACTTTTGCACAAACAAATAAGTCATTGAGTCAACTTTGAGAGGAGTTTGTTTTAATAGACAAAGTTCTGGGAGAGTTAGTCGACACTCTCGACACTTGATTAAGCATAGGAACATGGATTGTTAAAGTCAAAACTCATAATTCACGGGCTAAGGATGGAAAAAATCCGGGAGAGGGATACAAACACACAGAAGAGTCAGAGTTAAAAGACTTAAGACTGTTAAGACTGTGTAGGTTGGTTGTGGAGTTGGGCGATGGATGCAGGCCGGACTCGTTAATCACCGAAAGACTCTTATTCTAGTGATGCTGTGTGTGCGGAGAGAGTTTATTGCTTCTTTCCTTCGAATAGCTTGTTTTGTGTGTCTCATCTGAGAGACGGGACTTGAGTTATATGTATTTCGAAATGAAGAAGCCCCCAAGATGAAGAAGAAGACTTGTGTCTCTCTTCCTAACAAGGCACATATTTCCTTCCATCCATCCGTGCTTAAAATTTGTCAACTTTACTTAAGCTGCAAGACATAACACATAACTAGGAGGATAACGAGAGCAAAGAGAGTCTTATTCGTCGTCGTCGTCGGTGTCTCTGAAGTCTGAAGACGGTTTCTCGGAGAGATGTACTTTTGTGTGTGGATAGTTGCTCACAGCAGATTCGAATGGCTTAATAAGTAGCAACAGTGTAGAAGGATGCGATGTACACACACACGCAGAGCACAGAGCCCATTGTCATCTTAAGATGTTTGTCAACTTATAAAATGTAAAAAGTTCGTGTCATTACTTCTGTGGGTGTTTAACTTAAGGACTAAGCTGTGTGCCATATGCCAGAAGGGCAGGAGGCGCAAGAATTTTGAGTCTTAATGAAACTTTGGAAATTGGGGAGAAGAGTGAAGAGGGTGAAAAGTGTAATAAATGGAAGTATTCATAAATTCCTTAGGCTCTCATTTAGCAAACAGCAGTTTTGGCTTGTTACAAATGTGCATGGCGGAGTGTTTGTTGGTGGTGAAAGCAAAGCGGGTTGAATGAAGAACGACGAGCAATTTATTTAAGTACTACTTGATCAAATGATTTCATGGACGAAATGTAATTTCGGTCATCCATATTAACTTCCGGTTGACGGAGCTCTTGGGTTCTAACTTCTTCTTCTGTCTGGTGTGACGAAATGATTGTGTACGACCTCCTAGTCTAACTGTGCGTAGCTTACGTAAACTTTGAGAAGTGATTGTGATAATGAATGAGTATACACGTAAATTATTACGCGTGGTTTTCGATGAAGGACCCATTCGCCTTTTGAGGGAAGAACGGGGAAATCAATCATTGTTCACCTCAAAGGCAACCACAGACTAATTGAGTTACTGGTGTTGCCATCATGTCAAAAATAAATCAGAGGTTGGAGGTTCCTCACAGAATTTGCTACACACGCCTACCTAATGAATATCCGAGAGCCGAGACTCGAAACACACACACACACACAAAAGATGGGGACAAATAAAGCAATTAAACCCTCGTTAACTACTGCTCCATTTGGAAGTAACTGAATCTCCTCAAGTTTCTCTGTTCTCTCTTATTAATTTCCTCATCGCTGAAAGCCTTGCTGCTGCAGCTTTCCCCACGAAATATCTGCTTCAGCTTTCGAAGTTCTCCATCAAGTGAAGATTGAGTCCCCTTATTTCTCCTGACAGAATAACTCTCGGGGTGACTGAGATGGAGAGATGAGAGCTGAACTATCGGATTCTCGTTTGAGTTGATGAACAACATCTGCCTACCACGCTCCTTGTCACTTTCATCTCATTTCACACGTCATTTCAATCATAACCCTAACGATTCACCTTCCGAGAGAAACATTAGTAATAATGACTTGACTCCGAATCACGTCGCTCCCGCATTCATCAAGAACAACGAGAGAGACTCAGAGAGAGAGAAGAGACCACAGAGTGGAAACCCTTCTTCATCTTCTTCTTCTTCTGTTGGATGAAATCATCTCTCTGCCTCTCTCGTCCTCGATGTCTTCAAGTCTTCACCCTTATCAATCATACTCTCGAAAATCGATCTTTACATTTAGTGGGAGAACGAAGTGAGAGAGCATTTCCGGAATCGAAGGACACACACACAGAAGCCGGAGAGCGTGAAGGAGGTCTGTGGTGATGTATGGCAAAGGTGAAGTCTTAAGTCTGAAGTGTATATAAACGCGGGGCTTGAAGTGCTACGGGATTTTGGTTGAGGTTGCCTTAAGTCAACGGAGGTGGGTGCCGGTTCACGAACAACCCTTGGCTGGTGAAGGAAGAGACACACGGATGGATATCGGAAAGAGCGAGGAAGGAACGCTTTGGTAGTTCAAAATTGGTCGACCGATTCAAGTTTGAGATGATGATGAGATGATAGGAAGGAGGTCGACGGTTGGAGTGTGTAAACGAAGACTGGAGAAAGGAAGCTGCGAGGAGGTTGTGTGATAAGTGTAAAGATGAAAAGGATGAGATGAGGAGAGAGGAGACCCTCCGAGTGAAACAAACATTCGGATGAGACTTGGAAATTGTATTAAGGAAGACTCCAAAACGCGTAGCGATAAATCGGGTTAAATCGGACGAATATATCAGTCCACGAAGACGTATCCCTGAGAAAATTTATGACCACAATTTCGCTAATGGAAAACACTTTCCATTCCTGTCACGGCAATACTACAACACAATAACAGGGGCATTACCACACACACACACACATATCTATATAAATATATATATATACATCCTCACTCACTCAGTACACAATAGACGGACTCTTCTCATCATGATGATGGGACTCTCTCAGTTTGGATCGGAGTCATATAGTGGAGACAGAAGAAAGAAGCACATTTTCTCTCTATAATTTCCACCATCATCAAACCAAAAAGTCGTACTCGGGTGGATGGAGAAAGGAAGGAGAAAGCTACCCTTTTTTGTCGACAATCCACGTAGACTCCAGACTGAGTGAGTGTTACCTCGTCGAACGAAGATATTTGGAGATGGAGATGGAGATGGAGAGAGAGAGAGGCAAGGGAAGACCAATCGTCCACCCAAATAGACGACACTCATATGGGTTAAACTCCCTGGGCTCTTTCCTTCCTTCCACCAAACAGCCTCGCACTTCCTCCTTAGCCTCCCTTTCTTATTCTTTCGCCCAGATCGAAATCCCTCGGATAAAATGCCTCCTATTATGTCACCCTTATTAGCCTATTTTTCTTCACAAATTGAAAATAGTCTCACAACCCTCAGCCACTCGATCGAGGAGAGGTTGAGTTCTGTTCTGCTAGTTCTGCAGTCGTAGGACGGAGCGATCATGACCATCAGTGACTCGATTACTCTCGAGAAGTGGAAGTACATGGGAGAACATTTATGTCCCATTCTGTCAACAATTATACCTCCACTTGTCCTCCTCTTTCACAATAACAACTTCATGTCTTCTTGTCAACTAGGCTTTCCCCTATCCTCTCTCTCTCTCTCTCCATTCTTAACACTTTTCCTCTGCCATTTCCAACACTCCACTTCATCTTCTTGTATAAATAGTATATATGGACAAGAGAGGGTGGTATACATTCATTCATTCACTACTACAATACCCGCAATACCCGCATCGAAAATTCATCCGTATTATGTACAAATATTTATACGCAACCATACACACTCACCACCACCCCATCGAGTGTCTCTTTTGGTGGACTCAGGACTCCTTACCAAACTACCAAATCCATTGTGAATTTATTTTCGCATTTCCCATTATTTCCATCGTTGGGTATAAATCACACACACACACACACACACTCGGACTCATGAATAAGGACGCTGATTACGGCGTAGGAAACATCTCGTTCCCAATTTACAATTTACCAATTTACGTGAGATATATATGGAGATGGAATGAGACTGCGAGACTGAACCACACCACATACATCCTCTCTCTTCGTACTTTCGTACTTGGGGTGTGGGCTAAGCAAATTAAACTTAATCTGGGCTCGTACTCAACCGCTACAACATAACAGACTAGTCAAATTGCATTTGTACATAAATATTATTCCCTTGTTCATTAGTCTTTTTCTGTTTCCTATCTCAATGTACACATCATCATTCATCCTGTGTGAATACTTCTACTTGCCCATTTAATTAGCAAAGATGTATCATGTGTCTCTGCACACAGAGACATGATGAGCAAATGACCGAGGGAAATTGAGGCTTCTTTCCGGCACAGAGTTTAAGTGATTGCAAATGTCAGGAATTTACAGAGCTCAGATAAATCGACGCATCATACGGACTACTTAAGTGGATGCAGGCGTATGTTGTTACATGAGAGAGAGTGTGAGAGAGCAGTTTGAAAGCTTAAGTCACAAGTACAGAGAAATAAGTCATTTTTCAAGTTGAATGAAAATGATGTCCATCAAATTGTGCTCGGTGAATGATTTCTTGTCTGTCTCGTGAGTCGTGACGATGACAAACTGGAAGGCAATTCCCCTGAGTAAAAATTGAGATTCCTACGCAGATTGATGGATCCATGGCTAATTATTTTGAGAAGTTTGGAGCACATTTCTCTCCGTGGTAGGACAACTTGTCGTCGTTTTTGTCGTCTCTTTCTTGTCGAATGACTGAGAGATCATCGTGTGTGTGTGTGTGTGTGTGTGTGTGTGTGTGCGTGTGTGTGTGTGTGTGTGCGAGTGTACACAGAAACAAATGATACTTGAGTCCTCGAACAGATAACTTGTGATTGTGATAGTATCTCTTATTTGTTGACTGACTAACCTCATCCTCCCTCTCTGCTCTTCCTTTCCTTTCCATCTTGGTGTGTTTGTCTTGTAGACGGGTCTTCTTTCACTTGGCTGTCTACTAAGTTACTCCAGCACCACCAACGAGGAGGATTTCATCTCGTAAGACAAACTGGGGAGAAAAGTCTAAAGGGTTACTTACTCCCGGAGAGCTAATGGGAGAGGAAGGCATTAAAGCACAAGACAGGCAATAAAGTCAAGTCAGCTTAAGGAAACTGTCTTCCTCCCATCTTGGAGGGGAATATCAGGAATGCACCAGGTAGTTTATAGTTTATGTTTCACAGCATATCCTCCATGCATCTCTCTTTAGGCCCCCTCGATCTCCTATGTCTCTCTCTGTGTGTGTACACAACGGAGAATAGGAGATCTCCCACACGGAAGTAGATTATACCTTGTCTTTATGCTCTGCTGTCGTGTATCTTAAGTGAAATTTGATTACTCCTTCAGATATCTTTTACAGACTTAATTTGTTCTTGCAGCATGGCAACAACAACATGCACCACCACCACAAGGTCCGGATTTATTTGCTTAATTGCTCATTTAATGGGAAATACGAAATACGATGTGTGGATGAAATTGCAGATGAGTTTCCGGTCTCATGGGACAATTCTAAAGTGGAGCTTTTAGCTTAAAACCGATTCTAATAATATGCGTGCAGAATACGGAGGGAGTGCTTAAAGTAACCAGGTAAAAGAGACAATATAAAATGTGTTCACCTGAGTAGCGGTGAGTTTATGAACACGAAGAGGAGAGATTGAGATTCCTGACTTTGTGTAGAAAGGTTTTAGAGACAATAGGTTTACGGTTAACGTGTGATGGAGAGACTGATGAAGGAATAAAAAGTTAATTACGTGATCCCTACTCTGAACTGTGTTGCATATTTGAAGGGGTGGGAGAACCCAAGAGGAAAGTAATTATTTGGCAACTTACTGGTATGCGGATTTGTCATGTTGTGTGAGACGAGATTTAACGAGGAGACTGTTCGTACGGAGGTAGAGATTCTGGAGATGCACGAAATACCAAAGAGTTGTAGGAAGGATTGTAGAATTGTAGAATTTCTAGATAACCTCAAACACAAGAGTATGAGTATGATGATGAAGCCCACTAGTTTTTTGCACAGTGTTTGGAGACGTTGTTGTGTGAAGAGAAGAAAGCTCCATTTGGGAGGTAAATGTGTTCTTCTCCCTCGTCTCTCGAGGAACTTTCAAACCTGAGTGTATTTATAATAGAGTTGATCTGTGTGGAGTTGTTGAAGGTGCTGATGGGGAAATGTCGTGGAAGTTTATGTATTATTGTGTTTGACGTCTCACTCACTTCGTGTCTATGGACATAAAAGTCACTTCACATTTTCCTGGCTTCATTCCCTACTGCTGCTGCACCATCCTCACTACCAAACATATTTGTTAAAAAGAAATATTCCAGGTCACAGGCACATGGTTGAGAGTTGCAAGTTAAAGTATGCAAAACACAGCAATAACACTTAGACGACGTATGTATGTATGTATGTGTGTGTGTGTGTGTGAGTAGCCAGTGAAAAGACTTAAAAAGTATTTACTTAAAAGACCACGCGGTGACTTAAACACACGTAATAAACACAAACTGCGTTGATGTGTTTGTTGGAGAAAGAAAGAATGGGGAGTTGCTTTACTAAAGCTTCGTTCGTCACTCCCCTTTAAGAAGAAGCATATGAGTGAGTAATAGTAATAATGTCTTTATTCGATAAGTAGTTTTGGTTATTTGGAACTCCTACTGAGCTTGAGCTCCTCATGGACTGAATTTCCTGGCTGCCACTTATGTGAAATAAGCTGATTATCTGTGCGAAATGTGATTAGAAAGTTGAGAGAAACCTGTGGTTTCTGATTTCACCTTTTCCTCGGAGCAACTTGCTTTTCGCCCCGCAAACAAATTCAGTGGGAGAAGAGACTGACGAGAGAGAGGCACAGCTTCATCGCTGGCTGACTTCTAACCCGCAACTGCTCTACTTCGGTGGAAGTCTCGCTCGTTTCTTTCTCCCAATGTGGAACTTATTCTGGATTTCTGGAGAATAGGAACTGGAGGTACTGGAGGATGGGGAAAGCACCAGCAAAAGCAGAGCATCAACTCACCATACCAAATGGTACGTACCACGTTGTTGGGGAGAAGAAGAAGAAGAAGAGAAGTTGGTGAAACCACCACCACCTACTACCCACCAACCATCATAATAATATCTACCCTGCTCTCTCGTACACCAAAGAATTCTATTCAATTAGAACGGCTGCCTTTTATTCATTGGCAGGTTGTGAACTTCAAATAATTTTGAAACAACCTTCTTCTTCTGTTTCTCGGGTGAAAGAGGAAAGGCAAAAGGCAGCTGAGCGCTTTCTTTCGCTGTCGCTTTCGTGGTCGTCAAAGGAGTCCGGCTTTTGTGCCTATGGTTCGCGTGACTCCAATAATGTTCCCATGTAAGTAGGTGTGTATTAAATTTGAAAGGTTCCCAGGGTGTAGGGAAACCACGGATGTTAATATGTGATGTGTGGATGAACGGAGGTGAATTGGTGAGAGTCTCTATCGTTCTTCTTCTTCTTTGGGTGAATCGTCGGGATGAGGATATATGGCGGAGGAGAGATTCGAAAGGTTGGTCGCGTTTCGCGTAGGTCGTAGAGCTCGCGTTCCCTAACTTAATGGATGTACAAGAAATTCTTATTCTGTTCAGAGAAAGAATGAGCTCAAGTTGTTGGGAGCGGTGGAGCGTACATTATACATATTATGTGTCTGAATGCAGTGTCAATTGTAGAGAGACAGAGAATGTGGAGTGGAGAAATGTACATCCCGGGAGTAGAGAGTGAGATCCATTTGATATAGTCTACTACTTACTAGAGAGAGGCGAGAAGATGAAGATGACAGAAAGAGGAGAGAAAGGATTTGAATGTGTGAATCGATTGCAAAACGAAGAAAAGTGGTATTTTCTTCTTGTAAGTTGTGAAAAATAGATCTGCTTCACAAGCAATTCCGTAATACGCGGAGAGGACGACGACGACGACGACGAGAGAGAGAGAGAGAGAGAATAGTTCAAAATTTTATTGAACACAACTGTTTCCCATCGAATGCACAATTTTTTTACTCTTTTTACAACTATCGGAAATGTCTTCCTTCTCACCGAACTTAATCACCTCTCGTGTTCAACACACACACACACATACGTACGTACGTACAGAGAGAGAGAGTCTCTCTCAATTTGGGAAGAAAGGATGGGAGAGAGAAAGGGAGGAGGCTGCAATATGTGTTCGTAAGTAGGACTGTAGGACATTGTGTGTTTTCCACAGAAGTCCATAAAATTTCTGAATTCATAGAAGGAAGGATGGGAAGGATGGGAAGGATGGGAGTTTTGCCTGAGGAGGAGAAACTGGGATTTCGCAAGGAATCAAGAAGTGCAGCCGAAAGGTTTCAAGATCATTTGTTCTCCACTAAGGAAAGACTTTATCCGCACAAGGCATCCATCCGGTTAGTTGGGTCTCCAAATGTGTTACTCATACACATTCCCCCAATCTCCTAATTTTAGATGTCTACTTAATATCGAGTTACGTAAGTTTTGCTGAGGAGGAGGAGATTGTGGGGGTTGTGGAAATACCGAATTCGGGGGTAAAAGTTCTAGTGAGATTTTTGCAATTTCTCATACTACGAGAATATCGTGTGTGTGTGTGTGTGTGTGTGTGTGTGTGTGTGTATCATGTGTGTGAAAGGAGAATGTAGGGCAAAAAAGCTGAGAGTAACAAGGACACACAAGGAACTACGTGTGTGTGTGTAAGTGCATTGGCAGAAATAGCTGATAGTTGAAGAGAGCCGAGCGAACAATTTAACTTTTTCATTCAGATTTATTTGTTTTCCGACACTTGGATTTGGAATATTGGAATAAGGGCAAAGTTGTTGTAGTTGCGTATGGTTGTTATAGGCGAGGAGTGATAACAAGTGTGTTTGGTGAATTAAAGGGCATGGAGAGCGGATGGAGGAGAGAAACAATCGAAGGCTTGTACGAATGATACAGCGGAGAAATACTCCGAAATCCGTTTTACTTCGGTTTGAATTGCGAATGTAATAACAAGGGAAGAAGGAGGGGAATCAATCATTCAAAGTATCCTCAGTGTGCGTAGATAGTAGATATCTCATTGTGATGGTGGTGGGTGAAATTTTGTGGAAATCCATCTATTTCTAATTCTGTAATCCTCGTCCGGAACTCTCTTCTGACTCTCCTAAAGAAACCTGTACAACTGTACAACCATCTCATCGTGTACTGCTGCATTTGCCATTTACTTAAGTCTCCTGCTTTTACTCATCTTTCCACGTCTCTTTCGCGATGGATATCATTACACTCCGTTGGCTACGTACGTTGGTTGGTGGAGAGAGGAACCATGGGCAAGTTGTATAGTTCCCTTTATTTAATCTGTAAAGTAAATTTCGGAGATTCAAACCGATTTCTGTCGGAATAACTTCCATCTTTTTATCCTTCCACTTGGCTACTACTATTATATATGGATGATGTATATGTGTATATTTATAACAACGATGATTTCAAACCGAAGAAACTTTCTTTCGAGGCTCCTCTCCTTGGTTTCATACATTAATTCCTGTTGCCAGTTAGGAATTTGAGTGAAATCCACTTTCTCTCTCTCTCTTCATAAGTAAGTACATATCGTTGTTCTCTTTTGTAGAAGCCAACTGCCAGCCTACTTCAACCCGTATCATTTTCCAATTTCGCCTTAAAAATGCCTTTGCTCCAATTTAATAAGTTAAGACGATCCACGAGCACATTACAATATTGCGCGTATCTCTTTACTCTCGAGAGTAAACATGAGACTACTTGAGAGAGATGAGAGGTTATGGATTTGCCTACGTTCTCGTAATAAATATCTCATCACTGGATATTTTCCATCATTACGTACGTACATAGTAAAAAGTAAAAAGTAAAAAGTAAAAGGTGGATGTGGAAGAGACTCGGAGGCTTCTTCTAAAAGGTTCTCTCTCTCTCCTTTCTGCCGCACAGCATCAAACTTCGTCCAACTGTGCTTCCAATTTCAAACACGGTTCTTATTGGAAATCCTCCTTGACTTGGTTCAAAATATGGATCTTTCAGCAAGTAACATGAATGTGGCTGAAGAGGGCACGAAATCGGTTTGGAATGATTCACCATGTACTGTGAATAATGAAAAGAACATTCGACACTGCTCTCTTAGCACTTTAAGTGGAAGTTCCAACGAAAGATGTAGAGCAGGAGGAGATGGGAGATATGGAATATGGAATATGGAATATGGAATGCAGGCAGAGAGGGACAGAGTCTCGCCAAACCTTCCTTCCTCGCTGTTCTTCTTCCTCCACAAAGTTTTAGCAAACAACCTACTTGCTACTGACTGTTGGTAGTTGGAAAGGGATTGCATTCTGCATTTTGAAAATAATGTAACTTTCTCTCTCTCTCTCCCCTTGTGCCTTGTTCTGGTGAGTTGGAGGCAGGCAAATTTCGATCGGAATTCAAAGGGGAGACACACAACATGAACATGTTTAGATGGAAGATCGACCTTCTGATGCATTTGAGAGTGTCTTTGATGGCGTTGTTTTGAGTATTCAGGGCTCCGTGGGAGCATTTAGGTAAGCTGGAGGAACATAAGGAAAGGAACGTGAGGAAGGAATCGGAAGGATGGGAGTAGCTAAAAGGAAAGGGAACGAATAACACCCGCACCGCAACTCTCTCTTTGACGGAGAGAGAAAGAAGGAGAGGGCTGGGGATAATAATGCAAATAGATCTATAAAATTCCTATGAAATGAATCTCTAACAAAAGGATGATCATTGGGAAGGATTGGGTGAAGAACTCAAATGTTAAAATAAGAACCTTTTGGTTCTTTTCTTTTTGGCGAATTCCACATTTGAGTATTTGAGTATCTGAGAGTCCTTTTGGGAGATAGGAGACACTGTGTGAGTCCATTCCTTTGACTTATGTTACTTGCCCACCAACGACATAAACCAGGACGAATTTTTCGACAGCCGTGTGCTCTTCTTTCTCTATCAGAAATCCATTCTAAAGTCTTGGGAGCAAAAAATGAATTGAGCTCTCAGCTCGCAGCTTCCGTCCATGTTGGAATTTTGGACTCTGACTCAATAACTACACATATACAAAAGATTCACGACGCTTCTGATGAAAACTGTTAGGGCAGAGCGAACCGGCGAGCATAGACGTGTATGTAATAATATGTAGTGTCGAGACTGTGGAGACGGTCGATGTACGTTTTTACGGACTTAACATCGAGTAGAGTGATCTTCACTACATAAATAACATATCGCATCAAGTCTACTCAGCAATGTGCCATTTCATCGGGTCCTTTTCTCCAGTGAAAGTTGGAGAGTTGGAGAGTTTGGAGGAGAACTCTGAGGACACAAACATCTCTCTGTCTCTCGATGAAGAACTCACATTTCACGTGTGTGTAAATCTTACGGACGAAATAATATCCGCGTGCCAAAGGAAGAAGTCTGCTTTCACCCGAATCCGTATAAATTTTGTGAATTTTCTTGTTCTTGGATTGTTGGCGTTAAAAACTGCATCGCGGGATGTTGTCGACAATCCACAAACGAATGATGTGAGTTCTTCATCGTATGCTGGTGATGTAAAAATTGTGTGGGAGACGACGTAATGGGAAGACGGAAGGACGGAAGGAAGAAAGCAAGTCATAATGTAACGAGAGGATGAGAGTCTCTTTTGCTTATAGGAATGAATACGCCACGATCGATTCCACCTCACGAACCATAACTCTTTTATAGCCCATCCTATCTTGGGCAAATTTGCCAAAATGATCATCTTCTGCGAACTCTTTCTCACACTGTTCGTGAGGGTGGGAGGAGGACTGACAAAAGTCTGACTGAGTCCATATCCATCCTGATCGAGTCGTCCTTCCCTGGCTGCTGGAGGAATAGATAGAGTGCGAACTCAGACTAACAGTAATATTGCTCCTTTGCCAACCAGATTACAGGAGAGAAGGCTTTGATGGACTTGGAGCGATCGTCGTCGTCGTCGTCGTCGTCGTCGTCGTCGTCATCATCATCATCATCATCATCATCGTCGTTGTACACCGCCTAACCATCCGTTCTGACACATTCTAAACATTTTCATTCTCATCCAATAACTTTTCAAACGGAGCTTTGGCTTTGGTGTGATTGCTTGAATCCAATATTGCGCGTCTCCAACAACGGGTCTTCTTCTTGGGCCACATAAAAGTGGCGAGAGAGAGAGAGAGAGCTTAGAGATTGTGGAAAGCAGAGGCGAATATTCGTCGGAAGGAAAGGAACGAGTATTTCCTTCGATTGAGGTATCCCTTCTTTTTATAACTTTCAAATCTCTTTCACTCCATCCAACTTTTATCATTTTATGTACTTTCACTCGAATCAAAGAGGGACCCCCGATAAATCATGACTTTCTTGATGTTTCAGTTTTTGAAACCTGACAACTCTCAGCTACACATGTTTCTGGGTTTCTAGGCTCTATGATCTCTCTCTGCGTCTCTCTCTCGATTCGATAAGCTTGCTCCTGCACAACTAACAACTTAGGAATCTGGAATATTATTTGAGAGAGAGAGAGAGAAAGTTGAATGGGGAGCTTGAAGGCTTGAACTCTGTGGAATGGAGTCATCCATCCAGTTTCCTTTTGGGCACTAAAAACTAAAAGGAGATGAGAGCGAAGAGAGAGAGAGAGTGACTCCCACCTTGAGGAAACCTTTAAGTATTTTAGAAGACCTTCTCAGTTTTTATTCTCTTACTTGAGATTGAACTGAACGCATAAGGCTTATACACACAAAGGATAAGATTGATTCGAGTTCCCGTACACCGAATCCCATTATACAATGCTTAAAACGGAAATTGATTTACTTTCTTTCTGGGTATCGTCTTGTACAATATATATCTGACGTGAGTATGGGGTTTAAGTTTAAGTGTGTGTGTGTGTGTGTGTGTGTGTGTGTGTGTGTGTGTGTGTGTGTGTGTGTGTTCCTATTGTAAAGGCAAGCAATTTTTCAAGAATGGCAGCTATTCAGGAATTTATTATTAGGGGATAAAAGGCTCCTAATTGATTCTCATCATACAACAAAGAATATATCAACCTTCGCTCCTACTCACTCTCTTCAGTTCCAACTCACGTGTGTCTGTCTGTCTGTAGTATGGATGACAAGAATTGTTCCCCTTTCCTCTCCTTTCTTCGAATTCTTTATCTTAATGCGGATGACGAAAGAATTTAATGGATTTTATGCAACATTATCTTTCCATAGGAGAGTTAAAATTTTCTTTTAGAAAAGGACGGAGGCTGACGGAATCTGAGATAAAAGTCATGGGAAAGGTTTGATAAGGAGAGTGAATGTTGAATGTGAGCCGTTCTCATTTCTCAGTGAAACAGATTTGATATCTGGGAGTATTGGGACACTAATGGTATTCACTTGGAAGCATAAAGATGAGTGTCCCAATCATAAAGTGTAGACGATTAGGTCGTCTGCCATGTGCTTAACTTCTAAAAGGTTTAATGAGGTATTTTATAATTTACTCAGTAAAACACTCACGCACTATCAAGTGTCTTCTATCCTGTTAATCGCAGGAGGAAGTTGAGTGTAGTAATAATATGAATAAATGCTCTACTGTTGGTAACTCTTGTCCAGTTTGAAATTGTAAAGTCTAAAGTTCTAAAGTGCCTCTCGAGGGTTTTTTTTTCGACCAGTCTTCCCCTCTGCTGTGTGGATTACATGTCAGATTTACCCTCAATTATTATTCCTCCCGTTGCGTAATATCTGTAGAGACACGAATGGGCGAAAGCACGTTTTACATTTCAAGCTAATCTTGCAAGTTTAATGAAAAATATTCGATCGAAAGGGATTATAGGCGAGAGAGAGAGAGAGAGAAGTGGCGGAGAGATTGTTGGAAGTCAAGTCTGGTTGATTGGCCACACAAGAGTAGTTTCTGGAGACTGTGGAAGTTGGAGTAGCTGAGATAGCAAATGTCTCTGAGGTCTTTGCTTAAAACGAGTGTTTATTTCTGTAGTTGGAGAAAGTTTATAAATTTCGTCACCCACGAGGTCAGAGTTGGAGTTTGTGATCACGTTAGGCGTTCACGTAGAGGGGCACCATAATGATAAATTACGAAATAGAAGTTGTCTCGGAGAAAGGAAGAAGAAGAAGAAGGGAGAGAGAGGCGGCGGAGGTGGAGGACTCGATGAAAGAAAGTGAGAGACTCCAAACACAACGAGGATTCGAGGATCGGAGGACAAGGACAAAACTCTTCGAACTGTTCTAGACTGTTTTTTCAAACTACTTAGAACATTTTCATGGAGCCTAGAATTCTAGGATTCTCCCGTGTTGTACGTTGTAGGTTGTAGGTTGTAGGTTGTAGAACAAGCTCAAAAGAGCATTTGCTTTGTACTCAGCTTTCATACTTTCATCTTTACCTTTGCACACACACACACACACACACACACACTTCACTTTCTACTTTCACGGTTGTTGTCTTCAGAGACAAAAAAGTTGATATTTTTGGCAAAATTGAAAAGTTTAGTGTTCTATACTTTACACACTCATCATTAAAAAACTTTTCTACTCTGTTAAATATTTATTCCTTCCAAGTGCATCCTTTCTCCTTCCTTCCTTCCTTCCTTACAGCGTGGAAGAAGCCTCTTTGGACTTTAGGTGATTTCCATAGGCAGCAGACTCTCTCAGACTCTCAGCTCTCCAAAATACTCTCGGAAATGTCAGCCACAGTGTCTTTAATTGAACAACACATTTTCATACCCGCAGAGACCAAAGTGTCCTATGATTAATTCCTCATACTGAGAAGTTCTTCAGAAGATGTTGAACACCATCTGAGAAATCGCATCCGTTTCTTTCACTTTCCCAAAGTTGCTTGCATGTGTGTTTCTGAGTGTGTGTGTGTGTGTTACGTCGAAAACCGAATAAGTTTCTGGGGGAACTAGCAAAAGACATTTTCACCATATCCAATCCACCTGCAGATGGACAATTTCAAAAGCACCTTAAATCACCGCGTATGTCGGAATTCTAAAAAGACAAACTACAAAAGCAGAAACTACGGCTGTGTGACTATCCACCTTGGTGTAAAATAAAATGCAGGCCCAGTTGGAAATTTGGAATAGAAGAATCTCCAAAAGCCACAAACAAACCAGAACCAGAACGTCGCTTGAAATTGCATAATAAAAATGCGTTGAACCGCAAAACCTCGAAGGCTTATCGCACACTTGGATTCCAAATGGAAGACAAAGAACAGAGGAGACTCGTGTGAAATAGATGAATGCAAGTAAATGCAGATTCTTGTTTCTACCTAATTTCGATCAAGTTATTTCTGAGTGAGAAATTTCCCATTCCGCAATATGCATGCATAAGTAACTAGCTAAGGGCTCCTGCTACTTCCAACCTTCTTTCCTTCTCCATCCGTGTAATACCAATCCAAGTTATCCAAGTCTCAGAGAGAGTGTTGCTGGTGAAGCTAAGTCTGACATTTTCCAATTTGCAAACACCTACACACACAACAAGTGAGGATCGAGGAATAGGAAACACACACACGCCCAGTCAATCCAATTTTATTTATTCACAAAGTATCTGTGGGTTGCTGTGAGCTGCTCCCCCACGAACACTACAGTTAGGCGATAAGAAACGAAACTGAGATTGTTGTTATTGGTTTGCATAAAATATGCAGAAGGCATTCCAGAGGAGAGAGAGAGAGAGAGACTCATCGGAAGAACGGGAATAACGGGGAAAGGTTTAGTAGTTTTAATAGTTTTGATAGTTTTGATAGTTTTTGAGGGATGGAAACGATGGGAAATGAGAGAGTGGACGACGAATGGAATGCGCTATTTTTAATAGCTCTCATAATCGTGTAGACATAATAATATCTATTCATGGCCCATTATTATTATCACAGTTTAGACGGATGAACGTGTGTGTGTGTGTATGTGAGAGACTTTCCTCTGTTCTCACAATCTCACAAGGCAGTCTTCTCCATGTTCCTTAACGTGAGATGCTCAGAACCTCACCGTTTCACTTCATTCTCTGTAGATGATTCATTTAAGTTGATGTGTATTGTGTAACACATCTACAGTTCTACGCAGTTCTACAGACTGCTCATGTCTTTATGGGTTCACGCATACTTTAACCATTCATCATTAGAGCCGAACCACACCAACCAATTCTTAATGCATGACTATTCCGTGAAGGCATTAATTTTTATCGGAATTTTATTTTTACTTCATTTCACCACCCATCTCACATTAATCCGTCCCTTCAAGTGACGACTTTAGTTTTATTCTTATCACTCCAGTTATAATTTACAGAGTCACTGAGTGGAACGAAGCTGGCTCTCACCATGAAAAACTCTAAACAAAAGGATTCTTCGGAGAAACCACACACACACACACACATACACATACACATACATTTAGTAAATGCAGATAGAAGATACTTTTAGGTTCTCGAAAGAATACAATTTCACTTGCATTAATCTCTTTTGTGTGAGTGAGATGCAGCAGGGATCTTTTGCTCATTCTACTTCTACTGACGATGTTCATCTAAGGAAACCAAATCTACAGAGAGTAATTTAACTCTTGGTGGCTGTTGTTAGAAGTGAGGAAAAATCATTTGGTATTTGGAGTTGCGAGTTGCTCTCTCATTTAATTCTGGTGTGTGTGTGTTGGGACCTGAGTACACAAGTCATGAAATAGGTTGCTGAAATTCAGAAAATTTGTATAAATTTTGTGACTGGGAATGTAAAATGGTTGTAAAGCCCCATGGGCATGTAAGCAGGAGCAGCAGCAGCAGGAGCAGCAGCAGCAATAGAATCCTCGTCAGTAAGGAAGAGCTAAAATGGAGGACGAGGTTCTTCGTAAACGAAAAAACCTTTCTTATAAAAGCCAGCAACCCTCAGAAGAACCTTTTGTTATTTGGTTCGTATTATTCTTGCTGCTTTGCTTATACCTTCCTTCCCATCCTTAAAGTTTATACCTGTTGGGAGTCTGTGTGTGCATCTTAGAGACGAAACTCTCAAGCAATCCTCTCCTATTCTAATAAACAGTGAGAAAGATTTCCTCCCTGGCTGCTTGTTGCTTGTTCTGCTGCATCTCTCTCTCAACTCTTAACCATCTTGGACTCGATCAAACATTTTTGACCAACAAACTCACTGTACGCCATAACCTATTGTGGTTAGACTGCCCTTTTAAATGTTACAGACAATCTTCATCTCGTCTGTGTGTGTGCAACGTCGTCCTACCATCACTTCATTTTCAAATACACCTACAAAAAATCCACTTCATACTGACTAGGATGTTTTGATTCCAATCATATTATATTGTTGTCACATTCTGAAGGATCTTTGTACCAATTAAATACTTTCTTGTGTCTAAAAACGGAATGTCCTTAGCGTGTCATTAATTCATCGCGTGAATGAATATTCTATGAGTAAATCACATTTTATATAT
Organism: Isotomurus palustris; assembly: GCA_034696625.1. NCBI lineage: Eukaryota > Metazoa > Arthropoda > Collembola > Entomobryomorpha > Isotomidae > Isotomurus > Isotomurus palustris. The sequence continues at coordinate 64,055 of JAQGAD010000089.1, read as the reverse complement.
ACTTCTTGCCCACACGAGTCTCTGGGATTTATTCTCCAGAGTTGAGTTGCAGTCTTATTTCAGTTTCCTTATTGAATCACAAGATGAAATGAAATAACTCAGAGTCGCTTTAACCATTATTATTATTCCCCTTGTCAAGAGCTCTAAAACTGTAGAGCTGAAGAGTTGAGGCGAATTCGGTTTTTAAACCTCACAACAAACATTACGTGTGTTTAGGGAGAAGAAGGGAGTAATAAAAATCCACTTTGAATTTCAGGAAGTCATCGCATCATAATAATGTAAAATCCCAAGCCGATGTTGGAAGTAATGAGTAGAGAATCAAAAGGCTGAGAGTAGAAGGGACGGAGTTAGTTTGGATAGCAGATATATAATTCAATAGTAGTTTAAGCCTAAAGCTCAAAGCTCTCTCTGACTTTTAGTGAACACGAACTCGCCTGCAACATCGGACAAATTCGCATCATTCTTCATCTCCATCATTAACATAATAACGATGCATGTATTTCTTATTTACGACCTCTCGCATCAAAACTTGCATCCTATCAACTATCAAGCAATGTATATTATATACTGTATAGGTTGGTGTGTGTCTTCTCGCAGTGTAACAACAGCCAACCCGGTTTTTACCATTGTTTTCTATTTGCATCATTAAACTTTTTAGTTTCTCTCTTAACTAACAATGCAGTTGAAAATGTTGAAATTCTTACCGTCAGCATTATTCGCTCCTACACACAGTATCATAGTCGTCCACATATTTTGGCTCGCTCAAAACTTAAATCACATCAAATTAGATCTCTCCACTATCACTGCTTAGAATTCACGGTCACTGCTACAATAAAATATGGTCGCTTACAGCTTGCTCGCTTGCTTGCTTGATTGCTATTCGAATTCACTGCGGATCATTTTGTATTTTGTTATTCTAGGCTCTATCCATCGATGCACAAATTATGTGTTAAGTGTGTTATTGATATTCATGGGTGAACTCCAGGCGCGTGTACAAATGGCAATTGGCAATTAAAACTGGTGATTACACTGGCACCACTCACAATGGGACATTTGTGAGATGGCAATATTTATTGTAATCACTGGCGAGAAATTCACTTCCATAAACTCTACTAGTTGCTGTTGTAGAGAACACAGGGAAATATCGCGTTAGATATTCTGATATTCTGATATTCTGATATTCTAGAAACGGGGTTTCTCCTCTGCTTTCGTTCCTTCGGAATTAATTAAATAATTTCTTGACTGCGGGCAACTCCGGGATGAGACTCACCGGACGGAGGAACGTTGAACGTGTAATCTTACGGATGAACTCCTTCGCACAAACAAGGAGTGCTAATTAATGGAACAGAAAAATAACAAATTGAAGACACCACTTTGCACTTCACTTATGGTATTTAGAAACTTAGCCGATGGGGTGTTACTTTGGTGGGTTCTCAAACTGGAGTGTATATTATAAAGTGTTGCTCGGAACTGGGTTTGACATTTGCTGGGCTTAGGACTCTTCTTAAGGCTCTCCTCTGCTCCGTGTATCTTCTTGAGTTTCTTGAGAATTCCTTAGAGTTTTTGCGAAACTTGGTTGAAGAAGTTTGACTCTCTTCTTCTGGTTGATGAAGCAATGCGAACACTCGTGGAGGAGTCAAAAGGAGAATGTTGAATGTGAAGTCCTCGCGAGAAGACAATGCCCAGTAAAATCTCGCAATTAAAAGACTTTGTGCTCAAGTCTTTTTGAGAAGGAAGAACAATAATAGGAATGTAGTGTCTTGGAAATCAGTTATCGCTATTTGAGTAATATTGGACTCTCTCACGTAATGCACTACACATCTTTATGGTACACACACTTAATAGTAACTCCTTGTAAGACGTTGGACACCAAACTGCCAGAGACAGACGGAGAAATATTAAAACAGCAATCCATACAAAGTTGGTTCTTTCGGTAATATGTAAGGATGAAAGTATGTTGGTATGGTTGTTCAGTAGAAACTGAGATCACAGAATTATATTATTACTGAGGCTGGCTCTACCACACACTCCATTTCTACTACCCTTTATGCTTATCGCACATTGTGCATTAGTGGTGGATTGGACCTATTGGTACTTAGTTGTACTTCTAACTTCGTTCTCCTATATCTTTGGTGGTTTTACTCCGGCCTAATGGTGGTTTGGCCAACTCTCTTCTTCTCTATCATCTGTGTAATATTATATATATATGTATATGTTCTTATGGTGTTGGTGGTGGTGGTGGGTTGGAATTGAAAGGTAGGGTAAAAGGTATTCGAGATACCTTAGGAGGAACCCAAACTCACTAGAGAATGCAGCAACAGACCTCTCTCTCTCAAAAGACTTGTTAATATAATAAGAATTCCCAACCAGTCCATACTATACGAAGGGAACAACATTAAGCTCTGTGGACTGTAAGAAGGTAGAAGAGACCAGGCTGGTTTTTACAACGGAGAGAGAGAGAGAGCTCTACTCTTATGTCACTAAAGAACATGAACTGTTTTTTACTTAACACACAGCCTCCACCATCATCATGAGCACAACAGTAGACATGAAGTTGTTAGTTAGTTATCCACGGTACAAAAGCAACTCTAAGTCGAATACTTGCATCTATCTATCTACTCTACACACCATTGCATTGTGGGGTTGAGTTTGTGTTGGTCTCTCTGCTTCAATCGTCAGGAGTGCCTACGAATGGAGACCGTGTAGATTCATTCGTGAGAGAGAAATCATTTACAACTCCCAAGAATGAAAGTTGAGGGATGATAATATTCGGTGGGTTCGGTGGGAGCTCTCAGGGGTGGTTTGAGTGTTTGGGACTATTGGGACTGTTGGGAATGGGACTACGCGAGGATAGCTGAAAGGAGGGATGAGACACATTTTACAGACAAGTTGGGTAGGAAAAAGAACCCTGCCTTGTGAACCTTCCCTTCCCACTACTACTATATACTACGTGTAATATAACAATGCATTCGGACGGATGCATACAAGTTACATAGACAAGATGCCAGAGAAAATAAGAGATCTGCTCTCACAGGCATGGAATCTGTGGCTGAATGGCATACGCACAATGTTCGTGCATTCAGCTAACAGACTTTTATTCAAAGCTCCTTCGTTCGTTCCGTAGTCCTCCAACTTTCAAATGATAATGATGGAGTGGTTGGAACTTACTCTTTCGTGATGAGGGGGTTGCAACAATGAATTCTGCTTCAGGGATGAAAGCTGCATTCAATGCACACAGTCTTAGCTCTGCCATGAAATCCAAGTTTACTTCATCGTTCGGGGATACAATGATTATCGCATAGAGGCAGAAAGCTGGCCACACGAATTCCGCTTACCATGTTGCTAGATTTAAAAAATAGTGAAAAACCTCTCGGTGCTCGACAAATAGTTGAGTCTCCGATCTGTGGGACTCAATCAACTATTAAGTCAAATCTAAACGGATTATCCACGCTGAGTACGGTTGACTATGTTCGGAATCCACACTCATTTCATGTCTACTAATAATTGTCAGCTTGGATTAGTCACACTTTACACTGGCATGCCGTCAAGATTTTTTAAAATTTGAAATTTCGATGCTCTCAGGTACAATTAAAAATTAAAATAGAACACTAAGCTAGAGTTATATGTCAGATTAAGTGGCAATCAATTATTTATATTTCACTCCCCAAAGCACAGCTGAAGAAATTTGCAAAGAGGATTGAGAATAGATAATCTGGGATTAGAATCAACTAGGCATTTTATAAATTTATTAAATAAATTTTTAATAAATCATGGCTTCGTTTCACGATAATAATAGCAATATAGCTAGGGATCCTTTGTTGCGTGTACAAAGCAAAGGAATTCCTGAGGAGACAGGCTCTTGAGTCTGTTGAGTCTGTTGAGTCTTGAGCAACCTCGGGAGTACCAGGTTAACCGGTAGAATAAATGTGGCAAGCAACACATTCCATTAAAAACCTTCAAGGGGTGATCTACACTGTGCCGCATGGGGGTGGCTGTGTTCTACACGTTTAAACGGCAGAAGTTGCAACCCCTCAAGTTCTCAAGACACTGCGAGGAAACCTATTTTGAGTTTCAAATGTTCCTATTCGTATTTTGAGGATCGTGACGACGACTGAGCGATGCTACAGTGACCAGCGACTCGATTCTCAATTGTGAATCGCATTCTGAATAGTTTGGATTTGGAATATGAGCTAAGCTTCCTGTCTATATGATTATTATTGCGACGGTCTTCTTAAATGCATTCATTTGTATTGAGTGCCGATCATGAAGCGAGAAGGAATATATCTTTCTATATTTACGTGTGATGTATATAGCGAGGCTGTATACTTCTCTCAGTACATTTCTTGGTTTTTAGGGCGAGGTAGTCGCAGTGGGACTAACTTTGTCAGTTCGTTTGGATTTGATTCATCTGATCTGATGTGAGAGAGAGAGAGAGGAGAGAGAGATTAGGACGGTTCATTCTGTGGAAGAGAGTCTTATTCTTATAAACTCTTTCTTCACGATTTGTGCTCTAATCTCTCACCCCCAACACAGTGGAAGCAGAGTATTAACACTAACTTAGATGGGATTAGTACAAAGAAGTTTCGGATCTGAAGTCTACAACACATAATATACATACACACACACACACACACACACACACGGCTGCATTGCATTATTATTACGTAGAGGAACTTCAGAGAAGATGAAGTTGGATAGAAAGAATTAAGGAGATCGAGAGAAGAAAAAGAAGAGATGGAGGAATGGTTGGTTGGTGTGTGGAGCAAATGAGAGAGAAATATTTATGCAGCACGGCATTTTAGAAATCCTTTCAAAGAAAATCCTTCACTCCCTTTGAGAAATGAAGTTAATTTTCCGATATGATATAATTTTTAATAGTGGAGTGCCCACATACAATATGAAACGACTTAAACTAATCGCTGTTGTGGAACACTCTCTGCCTTTTATTCTCAATCGCTCATCCGTCGTCATTTTATTTTACTGAGGGAAAAAATCCATTTTACTTGAAACCCAAAGGAGATCGAGAGAGACTATTGTCTTATTGTACGTCTTTTTTATTCTTCTTCTAGCCAGTCAGGTCGGGTCCAAGGAACGCGTTCTTCTTTTATATTTTTTATTACTCATCTACTACTACTCCTCTCATCTCTAATGAATCCAAATAACATATTTATGTTCTTCTATCATCATCATCATCATTTTCATCATCGGTCCTCCTTCCTTCCTTCCTACCTTCCATTATTCCCTCAACTTAACTTTATCATCCGTGTGTTTTACAAAAAACACAGATTGAAAATAGCACCATCATTCATCACATTTAAAAACAACAAAAGATCATTTTGGCGTCGGATTTGTTTACTTAATTTCCCTGTGTAGTCTCTCTCTCTCGTCAGAGTTACCTAAAAGACTTTTAAGACTTAAGACTTTGGTAAATGAAGAATTCACAAAAAACGAACCACACTTTGAACTCTTCTCTTCGTACTATGAAAAGAAAATTGATCGTTTATTTTACACAATATCCAATCAATTTTTAGGCAGATTTAGGTTTGTATTCCATCTTATATAGATTAATTTTGCTTAGGAAAGAATGGATTTTTTATCGCTTTGGATTTTTATGTACCGAATAATAATCATAATGGAAATGGTTGAGGAGTGAGGAGGAGTATGCAATATGCATAGTGAGGAGAGAGATCTGGTGGGATAATAATATGCAGAGTGAATGTGTCTGGTCGTGTTGGAAGAAAGACAGGAGTAAAGCAATTTACTCGTGTAAAAGTCCCATTTGGTAGAAGTACATTGTAGTGTGTCTCAACAAAAGAAAGCAGTTCAAAGTTTGTTCCGATAGGGAAACTGTAGTTAGAGTATTGCCAGGATAAGTTTTGGTATTCATGGCATAGTTCTGTCATCTCGAAGATATTAAGGAAATAAATGATTAGAGTACTTTTCTCCCCAAGTGATACACGGAGCAAATACTCAAGGAAAGGAGGAGAAGAAGTGTACGACAATCATTTTGTAGGATAATTGCACAAAGGGACAAAAAGAAGAGATGAAACAATTTAAATTTTTCAGCTGAGATTTAGATATGAAGGAAAATGGAATTCTATTGTGGAGTCTCTGTCTCTGCACTCGTCGTCGTCGTCGTCGTCGTCGTCAAGTACAAAAAGCTTTTCTTTCTACTCCACTTTCGTATCTTTTCTTTCTGAGATTTCCAGGGAGCGATGGAAAGTGCTTGCTCAGAAGAAGCTCATCCTTCCTCTTCTTCTTCTTCTCGGGTAGTAATGCTGAGGAGTTCAAGATTAAGATTGTAAAAAAGGAGGAGAGAGACTGTATGTATGTGTATGTGTGTGTGTGTGAGAGGAAGAGGAGTTACACATTAGTAGTTTATAGTACACTTTTTAGAAGTAGACTTTGTGCATTAAGACGAAATAAAGAACGAGCTCAAGTCGTAATCTCTATTAAGAAGGTAATTCTGTCGAGTTTACATCCAGTGTGCAAGTTTGGAAGAAGTACGGAGGTTCCTTCGTTTGGTTGTCTGTCCTTTTTCAGTTGAAAAAGTCATCCATCCCCATTCCTCGAGAAATGCAATGCCCCCAATCCAGAGTAATAACAATAATAATGGGACGTAAGTGAGGACCATAAATACTTGTGCACGTAGCACTTACTCAGTCACTCAAATTGCATTACATTAGATTACAGGTATCGTAAAATGTCATTAGCTCACACTTAACATCATCTCTTTGCAATTGCCCCTTTTGCATTCTTCACAAAACACCCTTCCATAATGTCTCCTTTCAACTCTGACTTTATTTCTTCCTCGTCTCTCGCTCAATCTTCTCCTGTAGTAGTCTCCCGTCGTACAACTGCAAGAGGGACTCCGACCTAATGGAAAGAACCGAGATATATTAGACAATGTAATCTAAGGCTTTGTATGGTGAGCAGAAAGAGAAAAGCGTTTAAAAGGATTCTTTTTTGTAAAATACTTCTTCTCTAAAGTCTGCTGAGGCTGGCTGACTGGGAGTGCTTCAATGGAACTGTTCCCGTGCAATGAAAATAAATAACAACCAACCACACACACCCTTTCTTATTCCACACACAAACTGATGATCGTGTTTCATTGGAATGAAGCATTTTATTGCTCCATCCCTCACCTCAACATTCAACTTTTGATCTCGAAACAAACATTCTTCTCTCTGAACTAAATTATCCACGTTCATTCTCATTACACGACTCCCTAATCTTAATGCTGTGTTCTACCAAGTCAAACATGTCGTGGATGCATTTGCATACCACCTACGATCTCTACAGATTTTCCCGTTTAGCTCCTGGTTTAACTCTCCCAGTGAATATATATATATATATATATATATATGGATTAGCCTGTTGAGTCTCTAAGACCCTCGACTCTTTACTGTCTTCACTGTCTCGCACTCATACGGCTTTTTGTGCTTTCATCTCGGAGGATATTCAAATATCTGAGTCAAAGGAGAAGTCAACGAATCCGAAATAATTGTCTGCGAGCAGGAGTCATCATATCATCATCATCATCATGAGGAGCATATAAGTATTAAGCTCACACAGTCACTAGTGTGTGTGCTTGAGTCTGAGTAAAGAAACAACATCTTTTCATTTGGCATTCATTCCACATTAAAAGTCACCACCGTCAAGATCGAGTAGAGAACTTAAAGAGACTCGATTAGAGAGTTGTACGAACTGAAAGTCTAATAAATCTCGCAGAACACGCTGTGAAAAACAGCCAGATGACAACAATGACCATTTACCTGTCGAAGGTTATTGTTGACTTTGTAGCAAAATTGAGTTATATACTTCTAATCTCGAGTCTCAGTTTGTGTAGGCTCTTTACGAGTCTCTAGTGAGTCTACACTGATGCTTACTAACTCCTTAAGGGACCAACGAACTATATATATAAATATAAATTCCATTATTCAACATCTTTAAACCAACATTTTAAACACTTCATCTCAATGTCCTCTAGCAGTTTACATTAAAAGAGCGCGTTAACGGAGATATCTACAGTTAGCAGGATGATTGTTATTCAATGTGTCCTTGTTTTAGTTTTTCTCAAAGAGAAATTATGATTTTGATAGGAGTAATAATTGTGAATTGTAACCAATTTGCCAGCCTCATGGCATAATTCTCGACAAAAAAGAATATACATATATGTATAATGTTATGTTAGTTCCACTCTCTCGAGAAATGAATAGACTAATAAATAGCCTATAGATGTAGACTGATGGTGGTGTGTTCTAAATCTCTCTCCTGCTACTGTGTTACCTTTATTATAGGTCTGCGATCATCATAGTGTACAATAAGAGTGTGTGTAAGTAAGATGTGTCAAAAGATAAAAGGAGAGACGTGATATAAGGAAGCAATCAAAATCAAGGATTAATTTATTCCTACAATGTATGGATATCTCTATCTACTCAGAATAATAATTACCAGTCCATTCGTCGCATGTGAGTTCTTGAGAGCGACTTACTTATTAAATATTTGGGCTTGTGAGACTTGAGGCAATCGAATGAAATTAAGTCTCTCTCTCTCTGAATCTCTGAGATGAGTTCACAAACTCAATCAGACGGACGGACAGGGAACTTGGAAGACTTGGAACGGAATTGCGGCGAGTGGGGCCTTTATTAAGGCTGTTATTTAATGTTTGTTGGTCCTGAGGTTTATTAATTAATGAGTGGAGCATCTCAGTAATAGCTGAAGACCTCCACCTGACTCAACATACATCTAAAGATAAATTAATTTGCTACTTTAATGCTATCTATCTCTGTCACCATCTTGGTTGTCACGCTACTTGCAGAATCATTCCCTTTCCGCCTTCGTTGGGCAATCTCTCATAATATTAAGCTTCATTAGAATTATTGTAACGTAGGTAGCAGCCATGGTAGAGAGAGAGAGAGAGAGAGAGAGATGCATCTCAGCTGCACTGACTCCATAAAATATTAACCCTTACTCATTCTAATCACATATTCATTGCATAACTCCATTTACATTCTTAAACTATTGTAATAATCCAATGTCCAAAATGTGTGGTGGTGGTATTCCATCATACGGACATTTATGGAGGTAAAAAAATTAACGTGCCTCAGTTGGCTGTATAGGCTTGTTAATATCGTTGAGCATCGATTTTCTCCTAATATTCGAGTTAAATGGAAAGCGTAAGAATAATTAGGAAGATTGAGGAGGAGAGACAGACTGTGACGGAATGACTAATATACGACACACATTCACACAGTGTCTCTTTATCATACTTCTAATCATCTCTCCGAACTCAAAGTCTCGACGAAGAAGACTGAATGAAGAGAGTCGCATATTAGAACATTTATAACGCATGTCGCTCCTTGTAAATCACTTAGTAAATTGGCGTAATTGTTGCTCCTTGTCACACACCACAATTCTACAATTCTTGGATCAGAGACAAAACCATATTCATTCTTTGCAATATTAAAAAGCGAGAATGAATGGGACCTTCCCTCCCGCAGTCATATATGGGGTGACATTTCACATTTACGCTCTGCCACCCTCATCTCCACTAAAACTAAAACACAAATCTCTAAGATTTAATAAACTTAATGCATCTGTCTGATTACGCGTGTCTGCAGCTGAGACCCAAGCTCCAACTTTTGTGCATTACATCACTCAACCAACTAATAATAATGTAAACACCAGCAGAGAAAGATGCAGTTCCATTTTAAGTAATTACTCTTCGAGACATTTCAATCTTCAATTAATCTTTGCACTTTCAGATTCAGATTAATTTCGCGATGCATGGAATATACACCATACACGTGTGTGTGTTAGAAGAGATTACTTGGACTCTCATTGTTCCCTCAGGATGTTTGTGTTTACTCTTATTATGGTTCATTGTGTAGGCATGTAGGTTGAATGCGCAGGTTGTGTGTTGCAATAAATGTCCTCTATTTATGTGCACTGTTAATGTAACAATCAAATAATTCTTTCATGATGAAATCACTAGATTAATCAATAAGTGTAATAGTACTCGCATAGTTGGGAGAGTGGCCTTAATACTCCGAAAGGAAGCTTACAATTACAAACTTACATCAACGACGACTGGTGGTATCGTCATCAGATAATCTTCACAAAAGCTAGACGCATAACTCTACCACATACCATTAGATTTGTACGTCGCGTACCTTAGCAAACTTGCGAGTGAAGTAGTAATAACAATGATGAGATGACTGTTGTGACTGTGAATACCTAAAAGCCGGATTAGCCAAGGAGAACTCATTTCACAGGAGGTTTTGCAGCATTATGGACATTCCATTCTAATTTTTTCACTCAGATGAACATCATTTTCTTAATTGTGAAATTATCTAATTGCAATCCAGCCTGAGAAGTGACTCACAACGCAATTTAAATTCTGAAACCTGAAGTTTAAGGATTATTATTGCGACTGAGTCATATAGAGTCATCATCACTCTATAGTAATTGCTACCTGCACACATTCAGTGTCGAGTCCCGAAAGAGTTGATTTTAATTCTGTGACTCACACTGCCCCAATCTGAATCTGCAGTGCAGCTAAGCTATTAACAGAAGAAGCAGGACAATGGAAACTGTGTGTGAATTGGAATTTGGAAGTATAGAAAAAGTTAAAGCAATCAGGGAGACGAGGTTTCCACACAGAAGTTTTTCAAGCAGATTGTTTTAAAACTCTTAATTGAGAAGTGGACGAAGATGAAAGGCGTAGTATGTGTGTGTGTGAGAGAGAGATCAAATGAGCCAAACTACACGAAGTTAAAGTGAGACATATATGAGTGAGACTGACCCTTTAAATATATACACACACAGTATTGAGCTTAAGCATATACGAACGACTATGTATAGTTGATATGGTGGAAGTGGTGTTCTATTTTAGAATTTCATTTATTCCGGACACTCTCGTATAGTTTGTCACAAATGGGAAAGTAATTGCAAGAGAATACGTAGAGGGAATCTCCCACTTAATTCGCGATCGAGTGTGGAATTCAGTGGGAATAAAATAGCAAAGCTCTCCTCGACTGCCTCGACATGGCCAGAAATCAAATGTCCTTTTAAGTTTTAGGTGTTTTAGGTGTTTTAGGCGTTTTGGGTGATCGAGAGGGAAGTGCAGAAAGCCAGGGGAGAAATGGCGAACGTGTCTTTTACAAAAATGAGCTAATGAAATAATGTGATTGTTACAATTTCCCTACTAATCTTTGGGAGTAATGATTCGCATCGTCCACTGTGACTGTGACTGTGTGTCCCCTCTCATGTAGATAGATGTCTGTATGCCATGTGTAGAGATTAAGCCATCACTGACGTTCGAACTTGGGAGCATTTATTACAAAATCGCATTATTATTATTAGTGTTATGATACCCCATTATACATTAAGCTATTAAGTCCATATTTGTTGTAGGCGACAGGATGGGGATTATGAAACACGATGTAGGTTTTGTGTAGTTGTAGGTTGCGTGGAGAACCCAAACTTATGTATGAGATTCGTACGTGGTCCCACTACCAAAGTAGTAATCCTTAATCGGCTCTCTCTCTCTCTCTCTCCTTCACCCAAATATCAACTTTCTATCTCTCCGAATCTCCTAAAAGTAAAACACCACGTTGTTTCCCTTATTCCTACGTAGCTTTACTTCAGTAATACTCCTGTGCTTCAAACAATATCATTTTCCCCGTATCTCCACTCTCTCTCTCCTAACGAAGTACATCCAATTCAATGTTGCATCAAACCTCAATATCCCTTTTGGTAGAATGACTCTCAAGCATCTCATCTAGTTGTAGTTTTGTGTGTGCATCTAGTGTTGTCTAGAATTCAGCTAGAACTTCTCTGTAGAATTTATTAGAGGTTGACAGTGTTGGGGATGAAAGAATGATATTATGTGTGTGTGGATGTGTGTGTGTACGCACAGTTTGCAGTTCTGAGATAGACGCAATAATCATTGAGATAATAAAATACACGAAATCCAGTGGATTTACCACAACAGGCATTTCGGAAATAATGAAGTTATGATTTTTTGAAGGATCAATTTTATTTCTTTTCTTTGATGGTTGCCACATAGTGGGGATTTATTTGGACTTGGAGGTTCGTCCAGCGATGAGCGTCTTTTGAGTTGTCGACCAGTGTCAATGGGAGATAGAGAGAAGAAGACCTTTCATCCCAACAGAGACATCATCATCATCAGCATCGTGTCCTCTATTACATTCTGTAGTTGTCGTCGTCTAAACGGGAAATCTTCTTTCTGTAGATGCTCGTCTACTTGTACGTCGTCTACGTCGTCTATTATATAGAGCTTGTAGTCTTGTAGCATCATCAGTCTCCTAGGATATTCTTCTTCATGATGAGATGCCAAATATTATTTTATTGTGTGCGTGTTCTGGTGGACAAGAAGTGGACAGAATGTGTCAACTCAACCGACCAAAGTCACACATCGACATCGCAGACACACACAACCGTCCGAGGACAGACTTCAGAGAAAAAGTAGATGTCATAAAAACTATTTCTCTCATCTCAAGTCCCACTCACGCTCGACCGTTCAATCCGTGCATTTCATCACATATGCTCCGTGACTCCACCACGACACACATAAGTTATATAATAAGGACACACGCACATAAGGGTCCACTGTCCCGTCATTCTTCTTTCGCAATCATACAAACCGAATATCTCAAGTTTGGGGACAACTTCGGGGAATTAGTGATGAGGAGCTGAGGAGACGTGAGGGCCGAGGAGGCAGGGTCATTTACGCAACTTATTACACAAACCATCTCATCACGGACTCAGCTTCTACATCATTTTGATGATGACTTGCCTGTGAACATTCTTCCTATTTTTGAGAGTGGAGGAAATCAAGTTATTATTATTGCTCACACCACCGCAGCATCAGCAGCTTCGAACCACGTCGTCCAGCGATCATCATCTCTCTCTCTCATCGTCAAACTAGTCAACATATATAACACCACCACCATTTCTGGGGTTGGTGTGAGATTATTATGATTTGATCATTTGAAGGGGATTCTCGGTGCATTTATTGCTCAGGACTATTATTACAATTCGCACCCTCTCGGTGGTGCGGTGGTGAGTTTTGGGCTGAAGGAATAAGAAGATACATGAAAGATGAATCATAGGAATTGGTGGAATAAGAGGAAAAGGCAAATTTCATCACGTTCAGGAAATGGGCTTTACATCCTTCGAAATAGACGGTGAGGACGACGGTGTGAGTCATTAGCACACCCAGAACTCCTGCAAAGTGCATTAAGTAAAAAGTACGAAGACTCGACCACCGAGATATTAGCCTTGTGTATGTTCTCCGGTCCTCTCTTATTAATGAAGAAGTTGGCTGCGGCTTTGAGCTGGGCAAAGCACCTCAAAAAGACATCAGAACGACCCTATTCCCATAATGATAATCCTATAAATCTCAACCCACCCTCAGAAGAAGAAGAAAAAGACGAAGAAGAAGAAGAAGAAGGCTGGAGATAGTCAAAGTCAAAAGCAGCAAAGATCTCTCAGTCAGTCTTTTACTCTCCTCCGTACTTTTTTGGCTCGCCCCCATCTGAGAAAAGTTTGTTCCTCAACTCATTGGCACCTCTACACTCGACTGCCATTCACAAAGTCCTCCTGTCAGCAATTACATAAATATGCGGATTTGCTCATCGAATCTTCACACACAACCCAAGAAGAAAGAATTCACTCCACTGCAAAGTTTAGGGCAAAAAACGACGACCTCTCTGTCTTCCTCTGTGAGAGCCGAATAAAGTCTTCTCCATTAATCCTAATAAACAATTTTGGGCTAATTGGACGAGGGGAAAGAAATGCTCGTGAATCTCACTTCCTGTCAATACTTTAAGAGTAAACCGCAGAGGAACATAAAGAAATTCAGGTTTACCATTTACGTGACAATTACAGTAGCCGACAGGGGATTCATAAATGCCTAATAATAGTTAAGTGTCTATTAGAGAGACGAAGATTGAGTCATACGGACAGAAGGAAAGGTATGCAATGTAGTCTGGTGGTGACTCGTTCCTCTCTAGCTACAATAATAATCCAAGTAATAGCTGTGGCAGGCAAAAAACTCTTTTGGAAGAACAACGAACGTAGGGACACAACAACGGAAACCAGCTAATAAGTGTTCCACCCAACTGAAGTTAAAATTCTTCATCTGAACCTTTTTTAACAGCCCCCAGACAAAACATGCACAGCGAAATTCTTTGTTCTTCCCAAGAATCCTCGAATTCCTCTCCCAAATTGCATCTCATTCAGTCAGTAAAGATCTCCTCCGTCCATGTTCACCATCACCACCACCACCAGCATCCATTCTACTTCTTCTTCTTCTTCTTCTTCGTCTTCTTCTTAATGATGAACATTTTTTCTTCATTTACCGGTCAAATCAATATGCCTTTTGTTTCCTCTAAACAAACACCATAGTCTCTCGGCACGCAGGAATGGCCCCTATCGGAGATTCTGACAGGATTGATGCGATAAAAATGATGATTTGACATGGGAAGACTTTTTCTTCTGCATTTCGTAATAATATTTGGAAGTTTCTTCTCTCCACGTCTTAAGATACTTTAGGTGTGTGTGTGTGTGTGTGTGTATGCGTGTTCTACTCCCGATTAAGCTGTGACAACCGTACAATAAAGCAATACACATAACTAAGTAAGAGAGTAAGAGACGGGTAACGGGACGCTGCTGAGCCAAATCTGCTCTCCTTAATTGAGGCAAACTTTTTCTTAATATCGGGAAAAGTTTCCCTTCGAGTCAGACTTTTGGTAGAGAACCGTCTTAGGCCATTATTACATCGAAAACGGGTGATTTACCATAACGAAATAAGTTTTGCGGCTTCATTGGGGCATAATAATAAAGTTGCCATTAAATTATAATTAGTCTTGTATTCGTTTTCTGGCTCATCGGATTTGTTGTAGAGATTCACTGTGAGGAGGAAGAAGAAGATCTGTGAGAGACTTTGAGTTGCTTGAGATGGTCTCTGAATCTCTGAGTCTCTCTGACTGTGAGGAGACCGACAAGACAAGCCTGGGATGCATGCATACCATTCCATCTGGCTCTAAATCACCCGAGATGCAAGTTGAGAGTTGAGAGCTCCGTGGGTGATTATTATACTTCTTCTTCCCTCAGATATATGTGATGTAATGTTGTATCCCTTTTACTTCTTCTTCGTACCAACACCTCTTGTACTTACTTAGATTAGTTCGCTTAGATCATCCGACTTATTATTATTACCTTTCTTCCATCCCGACGAGAGCCACCCTCAACTACACCTATCCACATTCATCCAATCCACCTCAACTATTAATTGAGTCAGTTTCCATCCATTCTTCCCTACCTTTCTTTCTCCAAACCGCTTCTCCCATCCATTACAACCAGCACCAGCACTACTACTACTGGACTCTCATCTCGGAGTCATTAAAAAATGAAGATAATTGAGGACTTGTGGGTGTGAGAGTTGCTCCTCGTACCCTGTCCTCTCCTTCAAGCCGCCTCTCCAATTATGCAACATTTCATCCACACTAAAACCAACATGTAAGATCACACTCTCATTCTTCAAATATGCTCCGACTGTCGCCCACCTTCCAAAAATGCCACAAATATTTTATGACTTTCTCACACACACTCGAATGGAAGAATGCCTTTGATAACTCCCAAGGACCAAGATCTCTTTCTCAGGAGAAAAGCGACCGCCGTCTTGTTCC
The DNA here is from genome assembly GCA_034696625.1 of Isotomurus palustris. NCBI lineage: Eukaryota > Metazoa > Arthropoda > Collembola > Entomobryomorpha > Isotomidae > Isotomurus > Isotomurus palustris. The sequence goes on along the minus strand of JAQGAD010000089.1, from coordinate 48,336 downwards.
TATCTGGTCCATTAGGAGCTCTGATAATTCAGCTCTATTAAAAGAGACTTATTTCGACGAAATCAGCGGAAGAGTCTGTATATAATGTAAAGTTGGTTCGTGAACTAGTTGAACCCCGTGGACGGAGATGAAATCTGAAATAATGGATGCACAAGTGGGTGGGTGGTATATATAATGTGAAATATTTCACAATAATTATATTTAATACTCCTCTTAGAGTCAAGTAACATCTTTGGATGTTCACATAACAAGAAATTTATTGGTGCTTGTTTCGTTTACTCATTTTGAAAACACAACAATGAATTACATGCAAGAAAATGAGCTGAATAATTTAGAAGGCGATGAGTTAGTGGATATCTCCGATTCCCGTTAAACATTTCACATATAATATAGCTCGCGTTTCGGAAATAAGTTGGCATAAAATTGGTTTCTGAGTATGTCTGTGTGTTGTAGGGTAACAGGAGTATTGTGTTGTGTAGATGGGACGATGGGAAAGAGAGAGAGAGAGAGAGAGATTTCCCTGGACTTAACATGACAACGAACAAAGGAGTAGGATAGGAATGCGTTTGAAACGAATCTTGTTCTGGTATAAATTATTACAGGGATCACAATGGCCTTACCCATTGCATTGCAAAGTTTTTTGAGCTCGTGCCAATTAGCCAACTATCCGTAAATCCCTTTCAAGAACAAATGAAAGGGGCTCTTCTACTATTAAACTCAAGTTTCACTCCGAGAGTTGAAGTACAAGATCCTTCACTCTCGGGAAGCACGAGAAATTGGCAACCTTTCTTTTGATTGGAAGGATTTAAGTACACTGAAGAGTGTAGTGTAAATATTGGATACGTTTGTGGCATCAACTTACTCGCTAATTTATTATCGTCTGTAGTTGCAAACTAACTAAGTTGATTAGATACATGTCTAGATGCATGTAACATGCTCATCATAGAAACAGCAACCAGCCAATGTAAAAATTGAGCATTATAAAAATTGAATCTTCAATCTCGTCCTCTCAACTTGGCGAAACTTTAGTCCGTAAAAATGTCATTATTCTTGTAGAAAAACTGACTTCAACACAATACTGAGACACAAGGGGTGCCAAACTTGAACATTCTTACAAATTGCCAAGAGAACAAACTTTTTACTCGTCATTAATTAATTAGGCGGAAACACACAATTCTACTCAATTGATACAAAAAGTGACTGAACTATTTCTTAGAATAATACTAGAGTATTGTGTCTCTCCTACAAAGTAATACAGCAAGTAAGTTTATTCTTGTAACATAACCAAGCAAAGGAGAGGCATTACACTCAATTAAGCAGTAATGGTAGTAGTATGCAGTAGTTCCAGCAATTATACTGAGAACGCACGACTTCTCTATTTCTAGTTGAAGAAAGTGAATTAACAGTTCAAAGATAATGTATTAGATAATCTACACCAACCGTGTATAAGATCTCACAAGACACTAGAGTCGAAGAACGTTCACGGATAATTTCTGCAAACCAGACAATAATACAATTTATCCTAGCTTACTTCACTTATCACTATTGCAAAAATCCATCCGATGATTGGCGATATACTTTCCGGAACATAACTGGAATTGAAGGAGGATCATCACTGGGCTCTTAACTCTTTCCCTATGGTATAGGAAACTATCTTATTCCAATCAATCTTCATTCTAGTGACAGGAAGTTGACGTCTTAAGGCTTTGAAAGTTGTGTCCGACATAGTTTGATAGTTCTCACCTGAAACAATATAAACAAACCTTTAGCATCAAAGCATGCTATCGTGAAGCATTAATAAACACTGATTTTTTACTGAGAGCGTTGTGATACTCGCTTTCGGCAGTCTCCACTAGCTTCGTGAACTCCGAAGCAAACTCGGATTCATTCTAAAAGCAAACAGAGATAAAACAATGAGTCAACCATTTATCATTCTACACTCTACACGAAACCAATGATCGCATACCGTAATTAGAATACTCTGCTTGACATCCTTCGAGCTAACAAGTTGAACATTGCCGTCTTCGTAGTAATGAACTTGAACCTTAACAACGCCCTTCAGCTCTACACTTTCACTGGTCGCTGTCGGATCAAAGCTGACCGTCCACTGGGATCGCCATCGACCGTTCCTGCATTCAACACAGCAAAAAAAAGCTTAATTAACTTTACCCAACAACCGAAACAAAACCACAGCTATACAATAAACAAACTGAACATGTTATACCAGAAGTTTTTCGGTTGAAACTGATGGTCTTCAATGCATGCTACAAGAGTCACAATCCCATTAACCGTTTTAGAAAAGACCGAAAACGCTCCATGTGGATAGTGCTGCGTCACATAATTTCCAAATTCAGTTTCTAGCGTAAACCTCCAAGGCTCACTTTTCTTGTCCGCGTCCAGAGACTGTAAACAACCGAACAAAAATCCCATTATCATCTTAAAATTCAACCCTTCCACACTTGACACTTAATGAACAAACATAAGTGACGCAAACACACCTGAAAGTCGGCAGCCTCTTTCTTCAAATGATCATATTTGAACGACTGTTTTGTGCGAGGGTCATAAAATCGACCGTTTCCTAAATCATTATGCTCTGAGATAACAACGGGCAATTCCGTCCCCTGAATTCGACATGGGGTCAACTGGTCCTTATTATACTGGGCAAATGCACTAAAAACACAACACACCCAGTTATGACTCACACATTTCCTTAACCCCCGAATCTCCAACTTTTCCAAGAAACACTCACCCGGAAGCACCTTCCTTCAGCAAGGTGTCGTTGCTCAACAACGTTCTGACGTCTACAAACATTTCAAACCCAATATTTCACAAACCATTCAGAATATAAAAAACCCAAAGGCCTCAAAAACTCAACTTACCATTAAAAACCTCATTGAACTCTCCAGGCGGAGAATGCAGGATAAAATCTGACACAATTCTCACCTGGAAACAATTCGCAGGGCACAATTGAATAAAACGCACAATAAAAAAATGCAAATTATAAATATATCCACACCCACCTTCTCGCTGTTAGGAATCGGTTCATCCAAATCCGACGCCATTCTCCACTCTTCAAAACTTCACTGGGAAACAAAGAAAACAAACTTTTCGAAACTTGTGGTTCTCCTGCTCCTCCTCCTGCGAGCGGCCGCCGTTCGCCGGAAACAAAAAAAAGAGATAAGCCGAAAGAGAAAATTTAGTGTGATGTATTGATGTCCGAGTTAATTGGAGGGGATGACTAATAAACTAATAATCCATCACTGGCTGAGTCAACAGCCACCACCACCAACAGGAGCAAACCGACGAATGCCGACGATAACTATTAAAGGAGACGAGAGAGACACAATTAACAATTATGTTGGTCGAATAAAGAAAAAGTGACAGATAGCCAACACAACAGAAGACGAGGCCCATCTGACAGCTCCTCCCGTCTACCAGCATCTCTCTGCACTTTCACACACACTCAGTGCAGGGCCGTACGCTGACTGAGGTCACCAACCTCGGACTCATGTCCCCTAAGGAGGACTACCAGGAGCGGGAAATCTGCACATACGACCCTGCAACACTGAGCGTAGTCTGTAGATCATCGCTCCTTGCGTCTTGTCGGAGTGACGCGCAGCCGCCACTTGAGGTCGCTTCCAATCTCCTTTGTTCATTCTGCTTCTGAAAAAACTGTGCTTCGAAATTCGGAAATTTTTTATTCAAAGCCATTGCTGATGGATTATAATTATGAAGTTTGTGTTCGAATATTTGAAGAGTGGATTGGTATATTTTTTAATCCTCAAAGTCTATTATAAAAGTCATTATCAATAAGTTACATCAGATACCTTTCCTTAATTCACTATCTACTAGTATAGTTTAAAAAAATAACTAATCACATTTATCACTTGGGATTAAAATTAAGGAAGTCCATGTTTCAAGTTGAAGTTGACAGTTTTGCAGTAGTCAGTTTCAACTTGAAAAGAACGGGTGTGGATACATAAAATTGTATTATTGTCTGTTTTGTGCAAGTCGCTTCTTATTAAGTTCGAGCGATGAGTCTGACCCTGACGTCCACTTGGGGATGAAGGGCCACAGATGCAATAGGAAGGACAGTTGGGTTTTCCATTGCTTCGATGTCATAATCCTTAATGATGAGACGTAAGATTCCTTCAGTGACTCTTTCCACCAGTTGATATCCCATGCAAGTACGCTTCCCATATGAAAACGGAATGAAATGGGCAGGTTTGTGAAAAGTCCCGTCAGGTTGGAGAAATCGATCTGGATTGAATTCGGATGGATTCTTCCAATGTAGTTCGCTTGTGTTGAGATCGTAGTTGTTTATGAAGACGATCGTCCCTTTCTTTATGGCGTAGCCTGTAAAATATTATTTTTAGAATCAGTTGTCAGTATTCAAATTGAATGTCAGGATGGTGGTTTTCAGATAAAAAATAAAACTCTGTACCATCAATGGAAGTATCACAGGATGTAACATGAGGGACGATTGGAGATGAAGTCTTCCTCAGAGTTTCGTATACAACTGCGTGAAGATAATTGTGTTGTTGTTCTAGGAAATGCTGCAAATCATGTTGCTTTAGTTTTTTGTCAGTAGAAGTTGTAGAAATATTGTATTTTGTTTTATACCTTTTGATATATTTTTGTGGACATGCCAGGAGTAGACGCGATGTCTATGAGGGCCCTGCACAACAAATTAGAAACAGCAGCATGACCTCCAATGAAATCCTCAAGCTCGTACAGAATTTCATTCATAGTCAGTCGATTCTCAGGCTCTGCTTCTTCTAAATGAGCTAGCAGAACGTCTGTAAAATCCTCAGGGTTATTTCGGTCCAGTCGCAACCTAAAATAAAATTCTTGATTGATTTCGATCGTATACTAGCCACATAGTTTGTAATTTTAGCAGAAATTCGTAGTTTGTAGTTACACGTGAGGATGAATGATTCTCTCCATCACATATTTCCGGATTTCCACTCCCATGGTAGCCAATTTGTTTAGGTGAGAGTTAAAGCAGAAGCTGAGGCTAGGTAGTACGTCAGTGACATGTCCTTGGTTGATTTCGTAGAAGATTTCGTCAAACAGTGTCACAATTGAATTGAACTTGGTGTCACATTCCCAGTCGTCAGTGAGCTCAGAACAAAAGTAGTCCATGAAAACTGCTGCACAAGCCTTTTGAATGTTGGGCTTTAAATGCTCGTAAGCATTATCCCCATGAATTTTGAGGTCGTTTTCGATTTTCTTCATAAGAATGTCTCCAGTTCGTTCCAACCCGCTTTCAACACGATCGGCGTAATACCCGGTATGACAAAACTTTCTTGCCAAAGCTCTTTTTGTTTTCTGACGGTCAGACCAATCGCAAAATGCTAATGCTGAAAATGATTTAAATTCATTAAAATTTTACACACTCAAAATTATCTTAATCTTTAGGGAGAAAACTTACAATTTCCTTTATCGTTTCCAAACAAAATATTATAGCGCAAGAAATTCGGGCGATTTGTGAACTCGGCACGCTTGTCGGTGAGAACTTCCCGAATGAGCGGTAGGGAATTGACAACCACAGAATCAAAGACGCCCATTCTCAGGTAAAAAATTTCTCCATACATGCGGAACAGTTTTGTAAATTGTTGAGCAGGATTGCTGTGAAAATTAAGAAAATTAGTCTTCTTCTGAAAGCTCCCATCAGCTTTCTATGCATTCCTTAAAAAATTCTTAGAAGTTAAGTTATTAGTACAGAGTACACAAGACGGACAAGACATACCCATGCATCAGGTGCAGGTGACCGATGAAAGGTAATGCAGGTGGAGACGGCAAAACTTTCTTATTTCCATACACTTTGCTGGGTTTTTTATTACGTCTGAGTTGGATGGCGAAAGAAATTGCCAACAAAACCAGTGCAGAGAACGCCAGTGATAAAAATGATGAACTCAATTCAGACGAAATTATAATGTCGGGTTTATTCATTTTATATAACTCTGGAACAACTGGAAAAATATATCTAAGGCTCTGGTAAGTCTGTTATGCTTGAACCGACTGACGACTGAATGACTGACTGAAGTACAACTTGTCGGAGGCTATATAACATAAATCTCGATTCCAGTACGAAAGGATTAAGATAATTTGAGGAATCTGCATGAAAGAACTAAAGTGGCAAATAATGTAGTAGAACAGATCCCTCTGGTCTTATGAAAGCAACATGCTGAAAGTTTTCTGTGACTGCTGATCGGTTTCCAAATTGTCTTTGTATTTATATAGTCTGTATTTCTACGGCATACTTGGGATGAGTTTGTTATTCTGACTAGAAAAGGGAATGTACTTATAACTTATGATACTGTGGTACTGGTAACCTACCTACCTGACCATTCATTATTTTGTTACCCGAAGGTCCAAGTTATCCAAGTTTTTCATCCTCCAGTCCGCCACCCTGTGTTTTACCTTGTCTGAATGACGAAACACCCAATATACCGTTAAGATGCTTTTATAAAGATGCATTTTACAACTATCATTAATAGCTGTCTGATGGAAATTCCCACAGGAAAATTATTTTCGATCTAACGGTAATTATCTTTAAAATTCCGTCAATGTCACATTGTCAACGTTTGTGCATAAACAGTTAGAGATGAAGAGCATGTACGGGCAGATTTCATGTGTGGGCGTAATCTAGGTCAACTTTCTTTTTATTCAACAAGTATAGAACACTTATAGCACTTTGAGTGCAGTCAAGAGTACCCGACGAAGTGTGAAATTCAACCTTTTTTTAAAACCAGAACAAAGAAAGTGTCCAGTTGCAAGTTTTAGACAAAAATGCTTAGCTTCTGGCAGTGGGACTGCCCTGCTGGGAACGAAACTCTGACATGTCATTAAATGAAACTCAGGCAAACTATGGGCAATAAGAGTTTATGTCGTATAAAGGTGAGATTTTTGACCAATGCACAACTATTTTCTCGAAGGTCACTTTTTATGCTTTTATTATTCGAAACAAGTCAAAGTCAAGTTCATTTCACAAAGTAGTCAACAGATTTGAGGTACAAAGTTCTCGATTGCTTCAAGCTAACGAATCCGCTCTTACTTTTACTGGTAGTGTCGGTGATCATAGGCATTTCGGATATTGAGGTCGTAAAATGCAACGAGAATTAATTTCATTCACTTGCAGCTTCGAGAACGTAGGTAATAAAATATCATGGAAAATTAAATGTCAGATGTTTAGCTTTGATTGAAGTTCGATTGTGTGTCAAGTCAAGCATAACAAACGACTACATGAAAGTCAGACTGCCTCTTTTTATTGTCTTTTAACATTTGCGCATACGACAAACATGCACGGGTGAAGTTAGGATGATAGATTGCTCTGAACTCTTAATCACTTAATCACTAAACTATGCAATTACTAATTACGTTTGAAAAGGTTCTTTCCGTACTTTCCGAGCTAACATAAAACTTGCAATCCCATTTTAAAAGACTCATGTCAATGCTGCATAATCTAATCATATTATAATTTTTGTCCCTGAGTACTTTATGGGTCTGTGAGAACATGTAAAGTTTATAACAGTGTGTAAGGATGAATGTACCAACTACTTGAAGCCGACAGAGCCAGAGACAGAACCAAAAATGCTTTTACACGTTTATTGCATAGCTACTAATTTGTTTAAATCGCAGTCACTTCTTAACGAAGGCATAGAGATTGACATTAAGGCCAGAATAAAGGTTCACTTAGAGTTCATGTAACTCGTTGATTATTTTTATTGAGAGTGCATATTATTTGTATCGGATAATAATGACGCCCACCTTTTATATAATTTATATTATTTCTAAGACGTTGTATAATAAATAGTACAACTAATATAATGTGTAAATGAGAACTGCAGATGACATGAGCACTATAGAACAAAGAACAATTGATAAAACTCTGAATCTAAATACTTGCTCAAATTAATATGCTGCAAGCTTCAGTGTTACTTAACGTTTACGATTACGTTCGTGGAAGTGGTTACAAACTACAATTTAGCATCGACAGAAATTTTCATCGATAATAGTTAATCATAAATACGTCATGACGGTTATGATCTGTCACACTATGCGTAAATAAACACTGAGAACTTAACTACACTATGTGTAGAATTAATTAAGTAAACTACAATATACCATCAGAAAGCTTAGGAGATGCTTTTTTCTGTACATGAATGTATGCTTTCATTTTTTCACCCACTTAAGCTCATTTACTTTGGGTATTACTGTTTTTCCTTTAGCCCTCATACTTTGCATTCCTATTGTAACCCCAGGATGAAAGTTTTGGCAACCAGCTGCAGTACATCCAACTCCAAAGCGGCACGGACTGGGATGAAAAAATTTGCAACTCATCGAAGTACATTTAGGGTAAAACTTGCACACTTTCTTCTTTGATGGACTCTCTGGTAGAGGTTTATGCACTATTGGATTGCTGTGTTTGTAGACGCATTGGGTTTTTGTACACGGATTGAATTTGCACTTGGGATGCTCATAAATACAGTTATCTTTGAATTGACAATTGGGCCAAAATTTGCATTGGGATTGTGACTGTGACGTTCCTTGAGGAAGTGGCCTACTAACCGTTGGTACGAATACTGGTCTGTATTCATTGGTTTCCCTCATTGGTACTGCTGCAAAATATTCGATGAGGTCAACAGCAATGAAAATAACAAATTATGAATTTTAGAAAACGAATGTAATTACCTTGAGGATAACTTGGAAAGTTATTCTGAGCTAGTTCTCCAATTCTCACTGTTAACTGTGAATCTTCAGACGAAGAAGCATTGTCAGATCTTTCAGTTGTCCGGAGTTCTATTTTTGGGCTCATGTCTAAGATGGAGACGGGTTCTATGATTCTGGAGCGGAAAATCAAAGTATTAAGTTCACCTGCACCAAGCTCAATTACAAATTAGCAATATTTCAGAATTTCAGCATCGCTTACTCTGTTCGTGCTTCGTCACTTGCATCACTGCCTTCTTCTATCTCGATTTCTTCAACAATATACTCCACGTCACTTTCTGGGTCTGGAAGCCTATCGTCGTCATTAACGACACATACTACTTCGTCTCCATCTACGCTTCCGGAATCTCGTTTTGCAGAGCGGTTACTACTACTTTTTTCTTTAGCGGATCTACCATTTTCATTCTCAGAACTTTCATAATCATCGTCACTGGAATCTTCTTCCTCAGAATCATTCACGCGAATTGAAATTCTGTTCAGCTGCTTATTATCCAACTCAGCTTGTGCAGAGGCTTCTAGTCAAAAATAAATTATTTTTAAACATTGTCCAACCGGGTAGAGTTAATAAACATTTAAATTTCAAGCAAATACCTAGGGTGACATTTCGTTGCTCCACAGAACCATTTACGTTAATTACGATATTGAAGTCGTCATCGTTAAAAACGTATTGATCAGTGGTGGTTTCTTCTATAACACAAGGTTAAAACGATAATAAGCACTTGAACAACAAGCACACTATAATTTACACATAATCAATGAAGATATTACCTTTCTCCGGAGTGCCTGCATTTTGCACAACACCAAGTCTATCTTTTACTGGTCTGCGTTCTCTTCTAACGCCAAGCCTTTCCTTAATGCTCTTTCTTCTGCTTTCAGCATCCGTTGGTTCAAAAAATTCTTCAGTATTGACTTCGGGAAATTCGTGGAACCGCTTTAGACTGGCTCGTTCCTTTAAATCCTTTCCTCGTGATGATTCTCTATCTCTGAACTGAAGGCGACTTTTAACAGACTTGTCTTTATTTCGGTAAACATCATTCGTCTCCCTATTTTCCTCGTTAGATCTTTTACCGTGAAGTCTAGTTTTATCTTCAACTTTCGAGCTTCTCTGTTCAGTTTGAATAATCGATTTTTGAGCGTCCTGAACAGCTAAGAGGAGCAGTTTATTATTCATCTTAAGATCCCGCTTTGGACGATCTGTGACGCGAACAACGGAGTTAACACTTGGGCGCACTGTAACTTCTTCCACACTTGTTGAACGATTGATAACGTTGCCAATAGTGGAAGTTAATTTTCTTACCGGTGATCTAGATCTAGATCGTGAATTCATATCTCTGTTACTTTCACGCTTCGAATTTTTACTTAAGCGATCAAATACAGATTTTCTAGGAGATCGTACAGTTCTGGGTGGGGTTTCACATCTGGTTGGTCGAGATTCCTTTGAATCCCTCCTCCCCAAGGAAGAAATTCGAGGAGAATTGTCAACTTTAGACGAGCGACTTTCATGTACGCTACTTCTGGTGACACGTTTGTCAGTCTTGTCTTTGAAAGAGTCTTTGTTGCTCATAAGTATACCCGTAATGAGCTTCTTTTGATGGGTTCCTTTGTCTCGACGTTTTCTGTCTTGTGATTCTAAAGCTATTCTCCTGAGTTCTTCGACATTGTCAGCAAATTCGTTCTCTTCTGTATTTAAAATAAGAGTATCAATATGAGTGTCAGGTTCATCTGGCACTTCAGAGACAACTTCATTTACAGTCTGCAAATCTGAAGCAGACTGGCTTTGCACATCTTCCTTTTGAGAATTTCCCAGCTGACTGACTCTTTCTTTTTGGGCTGTGCTTTCTTCCAAATGGGTGGAGTCTCTTTCCTGATCGTCATCGGCTTTACTTGGAGCGTTTTTTAAGGGCGAGTGTTCATCATCACTTAAAAGCGTTAGGCGAGGTCTTGACCTACCCTCGTCTTCATGCTCATCATCCAAATCTAAAGCGGACCGTTTCTTAGGTTTCTTGTCTCGAGGAGTTTGCTGCTTCATCGTAAGCTTAAAGCGAGGCGCCGTTACATTTTCCTTGGAGGATTCGCCTTTACTGCTGTCAGGCTTAGCATCTTTATCTTCCCCTTTTTCATTGCTATCTTTGCTTTTCGATCGCAATCTTCTTAATGACTCCGAGCTGGATTTAGTAGATGAAATGGTGCACGATGGTAAATCTTCAGTAGAGGAAGTGACTACCGATGAAGTTTCTACTCTTGAAGTCGTCACTGAAGTTTCCGAGTGTTTCGATCTCCTACGCTTTGCTATTTTTCTAGCACTTCTAGCTTCTGCCTTGCTACTGCTTCCACTACCATCCGGTTTTCCACTCTTCTTGCCTTTCGACGCTTTCTTCGACTTCGACTTTGAAGTAGAACCTGTTCCAGCACCATCATCTTCAGACTTCTGTCCCGGAACAGATGTCACCCGATCTAACTTCTTCAAAACGTGAGTCAGCCAACTGACAAACTTCTTTGCGCTATCTCCAAGAAACAATGACAGATCTGTCTCCATTTGCGGGACGGTTCGACGATTAGCAATCAAAATCATCACATAATCTGGTAGCTCCTCATCTAAACCCCAAAAATAAAACGAAGTTACAGTACTGACTCTTGTTCGACGTACCAACGATTGACGACGCCCTTACCAATGTGTGACCCCAACTCCAGTAATTTAGCCTTAATGGCTTCTCGGATCTTCTTACTAACTTCCAACTCCATTTTCCGTTCGGGTTGCTTTCCTCCCTGGCCATGTTGCGCCTCCATCTTACTGACAGAATCACCGAAAAACGAAACTGTACCCGTAGAAGGTCCTTTCGACGAATCTGACAATTAGTGGAACACCGTCAGCAGTTTTAGAAATTGTTTTTGTTGTTGGGTTCCACTCGGCCTGAGGGGAGCAAACCTACGAGAGAGAGAGAAGAGAGAGTCGCTTTGAAGAAGCACAGCAAGAGCGCCCACCACATTTTCTCACCTCGCCCCTCCCTTCCCTGCACTTTCACCCACCCACGAACGTCTGTCGCCGCCACCGAGACGCCGACACCGACTTCACTCTCTCGGTCACAAATGTCAACTGTCGCAACTCTCGCAATTGTCACAGTTCCCAACCGCCGGCTTGAGTTCAGTCAACAGTCAACTTATTGACCACTATGAAGTTGCAGACCGACCGTAGTTGTGTGTCTATGATTTTAGTGAAAGCATGAGATCGTGGAGGATTTGAATTTTAAGGCGGGAAACTGGCTCAGAACACTCAGAAGGCAGTTGAGGGTTAGACCCATGGTTTTCATTTTTTCATGGTATTCCTCTTCATCTCTACTTTTTCAATATTTTTCATTTTACGTTTTTGCAACTACAGTCGCTGTGAATTGCGATTTTTTTTAATTACGTGCGGGCGAAGGAAACTTCAAAATTTTAAGTACAGGTGCAGGAGTGAGTCCCCTTTGTGTGGGATGAAAGTCAGATGGCGGGTAGTAAAGGAAGTTTCAACATGACCTTTGGAGGTCGAGGGAGGGGGAGGGGGGCAAGTGGTCGTGGAACGGGGGCAACTGCAGGGCCCTCCAAGGGACGTGGAAGGGGTCGTGGCAGAGGAGGACGAGGTCGAGGACGAGGAGCAAATTTTTCGAATTCGTTTGGAGCTTCGTCCAACGATTTCGGAAGTTTTGCAGAAGACGAGGAAGATGAGATTTGTGGTCAAGCAGCAGGGTAAGTTTTCGAATGTCTTGATACTAATTATTAGTATTTTATGAGTTGTTCTTAAAGTCGTATCTTTTTATAGGCAGGCTGAGTTGGAAGCTAGTTTTGTTTGTCAAGCATTTGTGGAAGCTAATGAGGCTGAAGACTTGCCTGGATTTGATAAGACAGCTGGTATGAAAAATACTAGAAACTAGCATTCATATTGCCCTTGATTAATTGCTAGATGTGTCTACAATCTACATATTTATTTTATGTTTTGCAGGGCAGATATGGATTTACCCAACCAATCGACCTGTCAGAGATTATCAGTTTGATATTGTAAAGACTGCGTTATTTAATAATACTCTAGTCAGCCTTCCTACAGGTAATACTATATTAGTGCTATTCTTATGGTGGTTCAATTGAAGGGGTGTATGGTGAGTTTCATGTTAATATTTCAGGCCTGGGTAAAACATTTATTGCTGCTGTTGTGATGTACAATTTTAATCGTTGGTATCCTCAAGATTTAGTCGTCTTCATGGCTCCAACTCGACCTCTCGTTACGCAACAATTAGAAGCTTGCCATCAAATCGTCGGTATTCCACCGTCAAGAACAATCGAAATGACTGGTCAAATCGCACCGAAAAAACGAGAAGACCTGTGGAAATCAAAGTCTGTGTTTTTCTTGACTCCGCAAGTTATGACTAGTGATCTGGCTAAAGGAGTTTGTCCTGCGGAGAGAATAAGGTGCGTTGTAGTTGATGAAGCGCATAAAGCTCTAGGTCAACACGCATATGCTCAAGTTATATCCATGCTCGTGAAAAAGAACTCTGTGTTCAGAGTGTTAGCTTTGAGCGCAACTCCTGGAAGTGATTTAGCTGCTGTCCAGCAAGTACTTTTCTTACTGTTACTTTTTATGTTTTTTTTCAAAAAAAGCATGAGTTCCTTTTGTTCTCTTCTAGGTGTTCAGAAACCTTTTAATTTCAAGAGTAGAATTAAGAACGGAAGGATCTACCGATCTCCTACCATATCGGCATGACCGTACAGTTGATAAAATTGTCGTCCCACTAGATGATTATATTCAGTCGGTTCATTCAAGAATGTTGGATGTGTGTGACTGAAGCACGAGATTGTACATATATTTTGAAAATCCACAAAATTTTACTAATTTTGCGTTTCTTTTGTGTTCAGGTTTTCCAACTCTACACCGGAAAACTTATGAAACAAAATGCTATTCAGGGTCGGGATGGATCGTCTTTATCAAGATTCCAGGTAGATTTGCTGGAAGTGTTTATGGATTACGCAAAACCTTACTATCTTGGTTTGTGATTTTAGTTGCTGAAAGCGAGAGAATCATTTAGACAAACTATTGCCAGTAGAATTCCAGCGTACCAAAAAGGATACATCGAACTCGACTTCAATGTATGTCTTTCACTTGCTCATTCGCTTGAGCTTCTTACGTGCCATGGCTTGCGGACGTATTATAATTTTCTGCAAGGTGAGACCATAAAGATGCAGTTATTCGTACGAGAAATTACCTGTAAATTTTATTTTCATTTCAGGGGTTTTTAATAAGGAGAAAGGAAATGCTGCTGTATCGTCTGAATTGAATCGGAACACTAACATACAATCTATTCTTACGGAAGTTAGAGATAAGATGGGCATTGTTCATGAAAACTCGACGACCTTCAATTCGTCGAGCTTATTTTCAACCGTTAGACTCAATTGCTTTAAGAGAAAGTTTGCCGTTTTCATGCAATTACATTGTGTCTAATTTCACGCAGAACTTTCCGAATCCTAACTCAAGTTGCAGCAGCTTTGAAGAAGACCAAACGGACTATTTGATTAGTCATCCTAAGATGCGTGTATTAAAGGACATAATTTTGAAACACTTCACGCAGTACAGAACCAGAAGTGATACCACCCGCGTGATGGTTTTTAGCCAAGTAAGCGAGAGATACCTGTCATTCTTTGCACAGCTTAAATTGATTGTAATTGGACAATTTCAGTACAGAGATAGCGTGCAAGAAATAGGGAAGATGCTCGCCACCTTAGGAAAGTTGGTTAAGCCAATGGTATTTATTGGACAAGCTAGCACTGGAGGGGGAGGCAAAGGTTTGAAGCAAAAGGACCAGGTGCAAGTTGTTCAGCAGTTTAGAAACGGAGGATTTAATGTTCTTGTGTCCACTTGTGTTGGAGAGGAAGGATTGGATATAGGAGAAGTCGATCTTATTGTCTGCTTCGATGCCAGTAAGTCTCCTACTCGCTTAGTACAACGGATGGGCAGAACTGGTCGACAAAGAGAAGGAAGAATTGTCTTTCTGTTGACGAAAGGGAAAGAAGAAAGGGTAAAAATATGTGATATAATATCCTTAGCATCGTATGGGATTTTCTGTTCTGTTTCTGTTACAGATATCGATTTTGTGTAATATTTACAGAACTACAGTGCGGGGTTTAGTCTTCAAAACAGCATAAGCAAAAATATAACTGATCCTTCTAAGCTGCAGCCATTTTTGTACAAATTTAGCCCTCGGATGGTCCCTAAAGGTATTTTCAAAATCTCATGCATCACCTATAATATTGCATTTCAAAAGTTTAAATGGCGTTATTGTTTAGGAGTTGATCCGGAGTGCTTCAAGATGAGTGTAATTTTGACTTGTGAACAGGAACATAGGAGTGAAGATGAAGACATTATTGTTATCGACGATGAAGGTATGATCATACGGTACAAAAAGTACCATTGTCAATTTATTTGGTCAGCTATAGATTCCAAAATTTATTTAGATAATGGTGTAGACGGAGATTTCCTCAAACCAGCTGCAAAATCGAAAGGAAAACCGAAAAAGCAAAATACAAAGTCAGGTGCGAAGACGAAGAAAGTAAACGGTAAAGCTGTGAAACCTAGCTCTGGGTCGTCTGCGTCATCTCAGTCTGCATCAAATTCTAGAACTTTAACTCAGTGCTTTGAAGCTTTGATTGAGAAGTCCAAAAAAGCTCCAGCAACTAAAAATTTAGATTGTCACGATGTTGAAGACGAATATCATCAGCTCAGCTTTGAAAACCACGATGGATTGGATTTCATCATTGCGGAGGATATCGAAGAATCTAGATTTCTTCAGGAAATATTTGACGTTGTTGATCCATCCAGTGTTATAACAAAGCCATGCATCAACTTTCCAAAACTTCCATCTACTCCCTTTGTGTGGCCAAAGAAATTCAACGATGAATATGACAAGTCTTTGCTGCTCAGTGATTTTGAATTAGAACGCGTACGAGAGAGACTAGAAACATTTAAGTTAGTTTCACCCTTCAACGAAAAATGTGGGTGTGGAAATATACCTAGTGAGTCGTCATTGCAAGTTGTGTTGAGTCAAAGAAATGGCGCGGAAACTTGTGATCTGCAGAAGAATTTTGACGATCAACAAAATGGGCCGTTACAAGTGGACACACCGTTTAATATGGATGAAGGTTTTATATTTGAAGACAATGATGTATTCTTTGAAGACGATTGGGATGGTGAAACAGACAGTGTTTGTCATAATCCAGAAAAAATGGAAGATAGTAGTACAACTAGCAACGATGAATTTGGTAGTCCTGTTCGGAGTTGTACAGGAATTTCACAAGTTAAACCGGTTTCCGTACACGAAGATGACGATAGCTCAACAAGCTTTGAAGATAACTTAAGTCCGATTGTTGTTAAACATGATGACGTTAATAATCCCTCGAAGCTTGTCAATAGCTGTTTAAAATCACCAATGCGAACGAAGTCCCAAGTTGACCGGAATCTCTTTAAGGACGATTTACTTTTGTTTGAAAGTGATGACGACTACCTAGAAGATGGTCTTGAATCAAATACCATTGAAAAGTCCGCAAACTTGTATCCAAAACACTCTTCTCCACTGAAAAACGAAATTCAGAGCCCTACGAGCTCTCTGAGTGACCTCTCTCCAGATTTAAGTCAGTTCCGGTTGGAGAATCGAATTAAAAGGGTTCAACAGGGGGACACAGATCTTCTTGTGGCGTGCTCTCAAATGTTTGATCCCGATGACCCGTATGGCAAAAAAATAGTTACTGTTATTAACGATGAGAGTTGGCTGCCTCCAAGTCCTGCTAATGGAGCTAGAGAAGATGTACAGAGTTTCAATGCGTCTCCATTAATCGAGAATCCTGCAGAAGACGATGAATGTTCTTTCATCGATGCTTCAATAAGTGGAGTTTCCAAGAAAAAATTCAGCTTCACTAAGTTTCCACGCATCGAGAATCCTCCGGAGGACGATGAATGTACTTATATTGGTGCTACAACAAGTAGAGTCTACAAGAAGAAATTCAGTTTCAAAAAGAAGCCGACTCCAATTATTGACTCAACATTTTTAACTTCAGCGTCCTTCGTGCCGTTTAGTCCGTCGCCTGGCAGTAAGAATCCTTCTCCAATTTTCGACTCAACATTTTCAACTCCTTTTACGCCGGCTCGTCCGTCGACTAGCAGTAGGAAGCCAGTTCCAATTTTGGACTCAACATTTTCAACTCCTTTTACGCCGGCTCGTCCGTCGACTAGCAATAGGAAGCCGGTTCCAATTTTTGACTCAACATTTTCAACTTCTGCATCCTCCATGCCGATTCGTCCGCCTACTAGCAGTAGAAATCCAATTCCGATTGTTGACTCTCCATTGTCAACATCCTCCACTTCTACTCGTCGGTCCACTAGCAGTACTCAAGTTCGTCAGAAACCGCGGAGAAAGCGCAGAAAGTTAAACGGCAATCCATTTTTAGATGTAGAAGCAGACGCTGAAGATGACAGCTCTTCTATGGATGAAAATGATGAGTTTGAAGGCCTCGACGATTTTGACGATTCATTTGTAGTACCAGAAGATGATGATGACACAGTTACGGATTCGTAAGTGCAGTGAAACTAAATATTTAAATTCTATCATCCTATTTCGCGATTTCAATAATTAATCATATTGCAGACAGCAAGTCCGATACATACGATCAGTTAGAGACATTGAAGCTGTTCCATTTCGTCGTCCTGCAATGCCTCCTCCCGCATTCAATGATACCTTTGTGGAAGACGAATTCGAAGCTGATTTTGCAAATGTGAGTTATGGAATTGATTTAGTAACGCAGGATAGTGTTTCCCTTATCAAGTATTTAAATTCTTAATATAACTTTTAGGACTCTTTCTGTGCTGATAATGATGAAGTGGAATTTGCTGATATCGGAGTTTTCACGCAAGCAATGAATGTTGCAAAAGAAAAATTGCGTAATGAAAATCCGGGATCAGCCAAGCGAAGACAAACTCGACGCCACGTCCGACAAAAACAAGCTATGGGTGTACAAGACACAGCTGAAACTGTACCTAAGAAAGTACGAAAACGAGTTATTCGATTCGACTCAAGTGACGAAGACTGATAAAGCAACGCTACTAAAGTAACTGAAACTAGTACAATTTTATGTGTGTTCTGAAGTATTTTTAAATCGCAATATATGACGCAGCTGTTAACGAACGGATAATTTATTTTTGGATTTACCTTTCTATCTAATTGAATAGATTGAAACTGCTATATTTTATTACTAGCGACTGGTGTTAGTCTTGGATTATTAAACAATGTAGGATCTGTCTCATCTTCAGAATAAAACGTTGGGGAACTGACAATATCGCCGTTTTTAGGATTCATTGGCTCCGACTCCGGAGTTTTTATCTGTTTGGACGGCAAAGCTGGATTCTCTGACAGCAGTCCATGCAGACAGGGATGTATGTACATCTTGGGAATAGACTTGAACGAGCAAAATCCTGAAATAAAATATTTCCAAGTTAAATACGATTTCTTATCGTGGTACTTCGGTATATTAGCACAGATTACCTCCTGAGAAAAGACTGACTACAAAGGCCACAGAGATTGTGATAAGAGCCCCCACGAAAGGGTAGAGTATATAGGATAGGGTATACAGCTTCTCAGGCCATCCTCTTAAGTGGAATACATTGTAAATCAGCAGTTTCTGTTTTTACTAACTACAGCCAAAAGCGAGTCTTACATGTCAGGAACTGTGTAAACTAATGTAGAGTTCAAAACTTTAGAGAAATTTGTTCCTGGTGGACAGTCATTTAAGTCTGTGGGGAGCATAGGATTTAAGTTGAAAACTTTTTGAAGCATGTAAGCATTAACCCCAATGAATATCATGGAAATCAGTCCAGTTATCATTCCTACAACGGCCCCCTGTTTATTAAATACGCTTTAGCAAAATTACTGAATAATATTAATAATCTCAAATCGAATTCATAGTACTTAATTACCACTTTATTTATCCACGGCAGAAATAGGCCGCACAAGAAAACTCCGCCTAGAGGTCCAGAAGTAGCTCCTGAAAATTGGATGATATTTTACTTCGTAACTTGTTAGTAATTGACTCACCTGAAAATACATACCTACGCAGGTCATCACAAGCTGGAAGATCGATCCCAGATTTTGAGCCCCAAATGCGATTATCACAGACAAAATTCCGTAGAAAAAGGCTATAACATAAATTTCCAAGCATTGATAGCATTACCAATCAATATTTAAATTACCAGTTAGCTTTTTATCTGGGATGAAAGTCAATGCATACTCACACAGTAGTCTCACACATGTTGCTTGTCTGTTTGGTTTCATCTTCGCAAAAGCTGGAATTTTGGATAAGAAATCTTCCCAAGTGACAGCAGCTAGAGAATTCAACGTTGAAGAGATCGAGCTGTGGAAATTAATTCAAGAGTCATTAAAATATGAAACACTTAGATTAGAGAATTTTAGTACCTCAAAACTGCACTGAAAACACAGGATACAAAGATTCCCATGAGTCCAGGCAAAAAGGAGAGCTCATTAATCACAAAGTACGGAACTATGGAATCAGACTTCTTGATTTCTCCCAAGAGAATGGGACAGCATCCAGAATACTTGGCAAACACTGAAACATGAATCATCCATCATAGACAATTCGTTAAGGAATCTACCGTCTAAATCTAAAATGCATTTTTATCACTGACCACTTATTCCTGTAAGGACAACTATTCCCATTGTGAAAACGCTCATTGGAACAGTCAGGAAGAGAGCTCTGAAACGGATAGTTTGATAGTTATCTGTTACCTCGTCAAGTAATTTCCTCATTCCCAATAACACTTTTTACTTACTTGAATGCATGACCCAATGACGGGAGACTGCAGTATCTTTGAACTTGAGGTTGATGAGTGCCGAAGAGAGTGGTGACAGTGAATCCATACCCAAGAAAGAAGTTCCAGAAATTATGTCGCATGAATGGGTCGAATGTGAAGCTAGGTTAATACAAAGGAAACTTTAGGATTCGAAATAATCGGACTTGGACTGTAAAAATGACTCACTCAAACAGAACAGTTCTTCCTTTTGCCTTAGCGATTTCAAATGAAGACACAATTCCTCCGGCAGAAACGAATCCTCGGACCATAATTGAAATAAGTCCTATGGCTATCATAATGAATTGAAAGCAATCTGTGACCACTACTGCTTTGATGCCTCCCTGCATGAAATTAACCATTTGTGTTTACACAGAATTTCATGAAACAATTAAGGTTTATAGCTTTGAGATATTTCAACTAACCACAGCTGTATAAACTGTTCCAATGAATCCAATCCCGGTTATGGAAATCCAGACGGGAAGTCCTACAATGGCTTCTAGTGCAATGGAAGGTGCATAAAGTATTACACCATTTACAAGACAAACTTGTAAAATGAATGTGAATGATGCTAACCAACGTACAACGATCGATTCAAACCGTAGCTCCAAATACTGCCAAATAGTTCACAGAGAATAAATGTGGTTTGTTAATAAAGGTATATAATATATATATATGATTTTATTTGTGCACACCTACCTCGTATACAGATGTCAATTTCAAATGGAAGAATACTTTGACAAACATGAAAGTGCTAAGAGGAACAAATGCACATTTCAGAATGGTCATCATAAAGATTTGGATTCCATGGGCGTAAACTTCTGCAGGGTAGCCTGTTTATAAATGCAAACAACGAACAGAGTTTATGAGTCTAGTGGATTTGCCAAAATCCGAGGAATTTTTCAGTTCCATGCAGACCTATGATTGTAATGGCCGAAAGGTAAGTCACAAGCATACTCGCTCTGGAAAGTAATTAATGTGAGATGTCCAATTAAAGCTTGGATATATTTGGACTAATTAACACATCAGAGATAAAGCATACGCACGCAATGGGAAGAGCACTCATGCTTCGACCTCCAACAAGAATTTCTTCGTTTGTCTTGTTTCCCTTAAATGCATAGTAGACTCCGATTCCAATGGAGAATAGCAAAGTTGCAGCCACAGCTGAAAGTAATTGATCCGATTCTGTTGATTTTAAACTGCTACCACACCCACAATTGACAATTTATTAGTTTTAACTATACATTACGCTTACATAAATAATCTGCAATTCCGAAATAGTTCTCCCCGAGCATTTTCAGTTTCTGGGACTAATAGTTCTTCAACGCTCTTAATCGTTTAGTTTAAGGAAGAGAATCCGTATTTCAGGAGATACAGTCACGAAAGTCCTGAAGATTAAGAGTTCTCAGATTGCTACAACTCACAGACAATAGCTTATGAAATTACTCGAGTACTCGTGCACATCAAATGCTGCATGTAATTTTATTGCATGAGATTAGTTTGTAGAACAAACTTCGATTGTACGAAAGGATCAAACTCCTGTTTGTAGACTTAAAATAAGTCCAAATCAAACAGAAGTTCTGCTTACCTGTAAAATGCATTTGGATATGTTAAATATACTCAACATGAATACAATATTGAATATTGTTATAGTTTATTTATAAGGGAACAATCTATGCGACGGAGATAGAATTGTTTGAAGTGCACACACACAGCGTATATAAATTTCATTATCTTATGAGAACTTTTTCATGTTCACGTGATCAAATTTTTTACCAAGCTCATTTACTACGGAAATTTAGGAATTTACTTGTTCGATACTTGAAATTGGCACTTACGATTATGTACAACTTGAAATAATATATGAAGACTTAAAATATTTTAAGGTAAAATAATAAGATTAATTAATCACCACAAAAATCATAGTGAGCAAAAATTAGCTTTTTGTGTGTAACGGAAAGAATATCACATTTCTGCTTGATTAAACGAGCGTACAAACGTACATTTGGTAGCATTACTAATATAAGAATAATATTTGTTGTGTTTATATTTTATAATAACAATAATTAAAAATGTTTACAGCAAACTTTCTATAAAATCTAAAAACCTTATGATTAAACGATGAAACAATTATTAGTTAAGAGTCGGATTTATTTGTTGGGGGAAGGTGTTACCCGATGATAATCGTACGGGTATTGAACAGGACTGGAGATGACAGTAGCTTTGCCCTCGATGAAATGCATTTCCCGAATTTTAGCCCGGAATGCTGCGTCTTCGTCATCGTCGAATCTTATTCCATGCAGCCACGGATGAACGTACTTCTTGGGAACTTGCCTGAATCTGCAAAATCCTATCAGAAGAAAACGCATGAACACAATTAGAATTGTTTTCATAGGTAGCGTAGCGTATTAATTGATATTTTCATACCTCCTGTAAAAAGACTGACCACTAGCGCAATGGACAAGGTAATTAAAGCCCCAACAATTGGGTACATTGTGTAGGACAGAGTAAATATTTTTTCAGGCCAGTCACTGGAATTTTCATTAAGGAATGATAATTACGCTGATGATAAATCACCTTAATAAAAGAGTAGATAGAATTGAGCTGATGTAGCCTTACACGTGAGACAGCGTGTACATGGAAGCGGTGTCATTAAGTGCTTTGGAGTAATCAGTGCCAGGTGGACATTCATCCAAGTCCGTAGGTAACATGGGATTGAAGTTGTAATCCTTTTGCTGCATCATATACGCGTTAACACCCACAAATATCATCGAAATGAGTCCTGCCAGCATCCCCACAATTGCTCCCTGGAATTAATTAAAAAGTCAGGAGTCGTCTTCGAAGTAAAATGATGAGTTTGAATCAATCTTACCACTTTATTTATAACGGGAATCAACAAACCACAAATGAAAATCCCACCAAGGGGTCCAGACGTAGCTCCTGCACAAATTGAATCAGAACGAGAATCATTAAATCGCTTATCCATATAGCTTAACCAGTTGGTATATGAAACTGCATTAACTTACCCACGCATGTCATCACTAACTGAAAAATTGACCCCAAGTTTTGAGCTCCGAAAGCGACACAAACAGAAAGAATTCCATAGGCGAAAGCTGTTGAATTTTAGAATAACAAGATTTCGAATAAAACTGATCGGCTGCTTTATGACATCATTACGAAACTTTAAGCATCTATGATATGTTCAAGAGATAAAACTCACAGAGCAGCCGAATACAGGATCCTTGTGAGTTTGGACCCATTTTAGCAAAGTATGGAATCTTTGTAAAGAAATCTTCCCAAGTAACTGCAGCCAAGGAGTTAAAAGTTGACGAAATGGAACTAAGAATACAATAAAGTAATTAATTTAAATTGGTTAGAGGAGTTTGAATTCAGGCTTACCTGAGGACAGCACTGAATATGCAAGAAACAAAGATGCCCATCATTCCGGGAATGAAAGCCAGTTCATGGACAACAAAGTAGGGAATTATGGAATCTGCTTTTTTAATGTGTCCCAGAAGTATTGGACAGCATGAGGAATATTTGGCAAACACTAGAAATAGTACAAATGAAAATTAAGCACCTGGCTTAGTAACTTACAAATTGAAAGATGACCTTACCACTAACTCCAGTTGTAATCACAATTACCATCACGAATAAGTTCATAGGGACAGTCAGCAGTAACGCTCTAATAGTGAATATTTTAATTGTACTCGTATCATTCCAATATGTAGATTTTCATGTGAATTCAAACTTACTTAAACGCATGTCGAACAGAAGGCAAGCTGCAATATCGCTGAACTTGAGGTTGGTGAGTTCCGTAAAGAGATGTGATTGTGAAACCAAAGCCAAAGAAAAAGTTCCAGAAATTGTGTCGCATGAATGGATCAAATGTAAAGCTACACGAATTAAACAGTTTTCTCAAAACTCATTCACTGGAAATTTTTAATTAAATTATTTTTCTTACTCGAACAGGACAAGTCTTCCTTTCTCCTCGGCAATTTCAAATGAATGAACAAGTCCCCCTGCAGAAATAAATCCTCGCACCATAATTGAAATCAGCCCAACAGCTATCATTACGAATTGGAAACAATCAGTGACGACAACAGCTTTGATTCCGCCCTGCAAGTCCATTTCACACTCAATTGATCATTCGCCGTACGTTTCACCTCATATGTGTTCTTACCACAGCTGTGTACACAGTTCCAATGAATGCTATTCCAGTGATGGAGATCCAAATTGGAAGTCCAACAATCGCCTCTAGCGCAATTGACGGTGCAAACAGGACAACTCCGTTGATGAGGCAAACTTGCAGAATGAATGTGAACGAAGCCAGCCATCGAACCACAACTGAATCAAATCGGAGTTCCAAATACTGAAACAATTAGAGAATCGTCGTGTAAAATGCCTTCACACAGGTTTAATTTTAAAGTTATTGTTACTTCATAGACTGAAGTTAGCTTCAAGTTATAGAACACTCTGACAAACAGCACAGTGCTTAACGGAATACAAACGAAGCCCATGAGAGTCATCATCAACACTTGAATTCCATAAGCGTAAACTTCAGCCGGGTAACCTGTACAGTCGATAAGCAACAAGCAAGCAATTAACAGTTAAAGTTCCACAAGGGTTTCTAAAAGTATTCTAATGTTGATTGTGAGTTATACGTACCCAATATTGTAATGGCTGAGAGGTATGTCACAAGCATACTAGCTCTGCAACATTCAAATAAATTACATATTAAAAAAAGTATTTTCAAAAACCATTTGAGTGTATAGTGAAATTTCCATACGCGATGGGAAGTGCCTTCATACTTCTTCCTCCCACCAGCATCTCTTCATTCGTTTGATTCCCCATGCACGCATAGTAAACTCCAATTCCAACGGAGAACAGTAACGTTGCAACCACAGCTTCAAAAGAAATTCACAAATATTATTACACACACATAAGTAAAATTTTACTACAATTTTATTTGTGCATTTTAAAGACTTACAAATGTAGTCAGCAATCCCAAAATGGTTTTCGCCGAACATTTTGAAACTTTTTATGAAACCAGTGGGCAAGGGCTTGCTGGCCGAGCAACCAGCACAACTAATCTTTCTCAAGCCTGCGAGAAGTGTCTGGCGTCCGACTTATCACCGACTAATTCATTGTTCATTCATTAAGCAGCTTATCCAACGGATTGCATGGAGAATCGGGCCACTTACTATTTATTGTGTGAGATTACCGATTACCTGAGGAAATAAGTGAAGGTTGCACAACGCACCTGTATAAAAGGATAAGCCATGTACACTGCACATGATGTCCACAGATGAACACACACAAAGGTTGTAATTCATCTCCCAGTGCGTTCTGCGTATCAGTTGAGTCTTGAGTAGCAATAAATTACTTTAAAAAATGACCATGCGACTAACAGAAGAGCCGATGGAAATTGCAGATAATCACACATGGTGAGTAGGTCCACGTGGGGTTAAATCTGCGTAATAAAGATAACCGCATGCAACCCAAGGAACAAGCAATTTCCTTTCATGCACTTTGAACTTTTGTGTAAAAGTTTATTGTGTAAGGTTAGTATAAATTAGGTGAGGATTAGGTTAGCCTAATTATTTAGCGTACTTCATTCTGTGTCCAACTTGAGACGGAATTCTGTAGAGGAGCGGCCTTGGGGACTGGACCTCTTGATCTTCTTCCTCTGGGGATGAAGGCCGTGACGTCGGAGTAGTTGGACTGCTCACCAAGTTTAAATACGGCGGAGGGGGGGTTGCAGATTCGGTGTCGTAGGCGTAGTAGTAATATCCCGAGGTTTGAGTCTCCCTTGAGACCTTCTCGTAGTCTGGAGGTGGAGACAACGGCGACGTAGGAACTCGCGTGTAATTTCCTGAGGCTGACATGTACTTCATTTCTTTATCTCCACTCTTCGTCACTCCGGACTTCTTCTCTCGTGGACGGACGATGGGATGTAAATATTTGGGATCAACTTTGTGAGATGAAGAGAATCCTACAAATCCAAACCAGCTTGAGTAAATAGTACATAACTAAATAGACATTGAATATGAAGTTGAATTTGGTAGTTAACCTCCTGAGAAGATGCTTACGACCACTGATATCACGATTGTGATCATTCCTCCGGCGAAGGGGTATAAAATGTAGCTCAGAGTGTAAAGCTTCTCAGGCCATTGTCTGTGTAATTAAAGCGATAGATAGATTAGATCCATGGTGGACAATCTACGTAACGTAATATCTAAAAATTTAATAGGTACGAACGCACAGTTCCAAGTCTTCCAGCTTAGGGACAGTTGTGTTTCTGGTAACCATCGTCTCCAGAACTTCCGCAGAACATTCCTCAGCACTAAAGGGTAGGGGAATGTGAGACTTGTCAAGAATAAAAGCGTTGATAGTTATCCATATCATAATGAGGAAGCCAGAAACCATTCCAGTAGTCGCACCCTTAATACACAGCATCAACACATATTAATATTAATAAGTAAGTTCGTAAGAAAACATCGTTCCTCCATTCCCTCGTGTGTGTAGCAGTAGACTTGTCAGTTGTAGTGAGCTTACAATTTTGTTCACAAACGGCATAAGAATTCCCATGGCAAAAACTGCTCCAAGAGGACCGCTTAATGCGCCAAGTGCTGTAATAGTGGCTGATAAGATTGATCCCATACCTTGGGCTGCGAATGCAAGGACGATGCTCAGAACTCCATACACAATCGCTGAAATTTACATTTAAGCCACCAGCATTAATTAGTACAATTCATAATTCATTGAAGTATTAAAGTGATTCGTGCTTGAGAAAACATCCACCTATGAATCTGATGAGGTGAGCTTGTCCAGCAGGACTCAAGCGACGCATACACGGAATCTTGAACAGAAAGTCCTGCCAGGTCACCGCAGCCAGGGAATTAAGTCCTGATGACAAAGTACTGTGAATGTTAATAAATAGTTTGTCATTATTATTATTAAATATTAGCACACACACACACGTGTCATGTTTATCTTGCAATACTCTCGCATGACTACTTTCCTTGTTCGCATTTGAAGTTTTAAGGCTCAGTCAGTCAGGCTAGTGTGTAGAAATTGTTTTAGAATAACTCAATGATAAATCCTTAATTGAACACTCCATTTGTTAATCATGGCATGAAACAGAAACTCCGCACTCTAATGATATTTTGATTGCGTTGTATCCATGAGAAAGCCTCAGTTTTGAAGGAGCGACTTATTAGCAACTGTTTTGGTCTAATCATCAAATTAGTGTTAAGGATTTCCCATGCATGAAAAAATTATCTCACAAATGATTGCTCTAGCTAGCCGTAAGTTTCTAATGTGTCTTAAATCTGACTCATACATAAGAAGTAAGAAGAGAGGAAAAGTGCTGATAGAGTTACCTTAAGGAAGCACTGAAAACGCAGGCAGTGAAGAGACCCATCATCCCAGGGATATGTCCTAATTCATTTTTCACAAAGTATGGAACAATCCCATCAATTCTACGGATGATTCCTAGTGCGATAGGATCACAACCGGCGTAGGTGGAGAAGATTACAATTCCAGAGAGCAAACACAATCCCACGGTGAAGACGTTTAAGGGAATGGCGAAGATAGTCGACCTGTCATAATAACAATCATAACAATAATTCAACGCAAGTCATTCATAACTTTGGTCGTACTCGTACTCGTAATTACGCAATTAACATGCGTACACACATAAGCACACAGGTAATTTCTTGACGCAGAAGTTTGCACGATGCATGCTTTAAATTAATATGTTTCAAGTTTAACGTACCCAATCGCATGTTTTAACGAGGGGAGACTGCAATACCTCTGCACTTGAGGTTGGTGAGTTCCAAAAGAAGTAAATATAGAGAACCCCGTTCCCAGGATAAAGTTCAGCGTGTTGTGTCTCATGAAAGGGTCTACGGTAAACCTGTAGAAATTGTGGAATTGTGATGTCATAAATCTCCTCAGACGTTGACCTTCCTGAAAGTCTAAAAATCGAATCTAAAATACTTCCATACTTGAAAAAGTCCAACCGTCCATGTTGCTCGGCCTTCTCGAAAGCCGGTGTGATTCCTCCAGAAGCTATGAAACCTGTTTGATTTCAAGTAAAACACCTCATTCATAAAGAAGTGGAACAAAGGACGAAAACAAATAAAAGCTGTACATGTTTTTAATCCTCCGCACACTTATTCTGGAATAACATTAACTTTTATGTACCTTGGACAATAATAGCGAACATCCCTAGTAGCATCATTATCAATTGGAAGACATCAGTCCACACGACGGCCTTCAGACCACCCTGTACATTCAAAGAGGAATATTTTAACTTTAACCCAGTTTCCTCACTTTTGAGGCACAAAGAGCAAAAGAGCTTTTGACTTTGCGTTGGAGGCTTCTCAATTGAGATTTGAGATATGCGAGGTACAAAATCCATCTACTTGCCATGCTCGTGTAGATAGTTGCACAAAGTCCGAGTCCGATGATTGACTGCCATATCTCGAGACCGATGAAATGCTTCATAGCGATGGATGGAGCGAACAGACAGACTCCCATGAAAACTGTCATCTGCAGGATGAATATGAATGATGCAAAGAGTCTCACGAAGACCGAGTTGAATCTGTGCTCCAAGTACTGTAGACAGACGATTTCAAAGTTTCATATAGCAATTAGATAATTGCTCTGCCAGCTCTGCATTATACATAATACTGGTCTGAAGATGCGGCGGCACTTACTTCGTACACACTTGTAAGGTGCATGTCATAAAAAATAGTCATGAAAAAGTAAATGCTGGAAGGAACGATAAGAACAAAAGTGACAGTGTTCATGAATATCTGGATCCCATAGCCGTATACTTCTGCGGGATATCCTGTGAGGAAATGGATCGCCAGAGAGTTTAGTTTAAAAGTGTCTGTAGGTCGTAATTAATAAAATAGAGCTTACCTAACACTGTGACAGCACTGAGATAAGTAACGAGCATGCTGCAGGCAATGGGAAGCATGCCCATGGACTTTCCTCCGAGAAGAAGGTCCTCGTTTGTCTGCTGCTTTGCGATGAATCCATAGTAGACTCCGATGAGGACGGAGAATAGAAGCGTTCCGATGACCACAGCGTCTGGAAATGAATTGAGGTTGTTGGAGGTCTAGGGAATCAAGTAAAGTCGGGGAAAGTGAATCTGTGAACGTACAGTCGACAATTCCGAAGATGTATTCCGACATGACTCCTTCAAATGACGGCGACAGGCTCAGTCAGAATGAATTGGACAGGTTGGACTGTGTGAGAGACTTCTTCGATGGATTTCCTGTGAACAATAACTGAGGGATTATGTGCGAAGACCACAGCCTACACACGCGGAAGTCTTAGGAAGAAGAAGAAGGTGAAGGCAGTAAACAAGTTAAACAACTGTGGGAACTTGTAGATGAACTACGAAACTAGGAATAAAGGTGCAGGTGTGCGACGTGCGAGCAGACACCTCAATAAAGTCAGCGTTGACTCTGAGAGGTTGTTCTTGACTGTGTGATGTGGTGCAACGATTAAGTTCAGTTTAATTAGATTTGATTGGCAAATGTGTCAATCACTCATGTGCGATAAAGGAGCGGAAGAATGGCGTGAACTTGCACTTGATCTTTGTGTATCAACCGCACCGAAATCATTCATCGGCAATTCCATGTCCAGTTGACTCATTGAGGTGTTCTGATATCGAAACATGATTTGATTTACTTCCAATCACTTGCTCTCCTTGTTTACCGAGATGATGTGATGCAACAGATCAAAATTAGCTGCTATATTTGTTGCTACAAGCATTAAATCAGTGTAGAAACTGAGGTGAGCTTGTAGCACTTGAAGGACTGGGCTCGATAAACCTGATGTGGTGTTACCCAGTCTCTTGAATTTGTCATTTCCGTTGCCTGGGATTGTGCAACCTAAAGATGAAATAATGCAGGTGAAAAGAAGCAAGAAGCGAACGTAGAGTCGACAAGTTCAAAAATCGGACTGCTGGGAGATTTTCTACTTTTAACGGAGAGGCATGTTACAGTGTGGCCGAGCCTTTTAGTTTACCTGCAATTAGTTAGAATAACAGCAAGTTGCGTAATTTGCGGAAATACTCACTTCAGTCAATGAAATGTCTCCTGATAATTACACACACACATGTGCTATCAGTCCAAATCACTGCGTACAATCTGAAATATGTGGAAAAGTGTCTCATTTTTGTAGGTGACACTCACAATAAGTTATCCAACGGATTTCTTTATCTGCACGACATACACGATGACAATCAGAAGCATTGAACTTTAAAGTGATAAAAACAGGATGCTGAAACGGAGTTGGATGTTATTCGAAATCAAATCGGTTTTTTACCTGAGTCCAACTAGTTGTCCAATTCGATGATAACTTTCAATATATTAATGTCAATGAATTAGGCGATGAAGAACCTACGCTATTTTTCAATTGGACGAATGCAAGCAACTTCAATTGAGGAAAATTTGTTTTTTCATAAACTTTTTAATTATAGTCTCTTGCTAAGAAAGAGAAATATCATGCAACATTATAATACTATTAATACAGTTTCTGTTAAAGTTTAAGAGCAATTAGACAGTAAAGCTCCATTATGTTTAAAGGTACTTCAATGTAACTAGAATGAATGGTTATTTACACTTTAATGGTAACCGTCAATAATGTCCACTACAGGATAATTTTGGCTATCGTACTGCAAACTAGCAGTGTTGAGAGTAGTAGAAAGTACTTCTGGCTTTACATGGTTATTATTATTACTGCCATCACCAAGCTAAAATTACATCTTAGCTAGTTAGGTAAGTTACAGAATATTTATGTACTTCAGATGAAGCAACTGCATAAACAAGTATTATGCAACTAAACAGTAGAATAAACAAAACTGCAAACGTATCAAAGAATTCTGCAAGTAATCGAAAACGCAATGTATGAAAAGGAATGACCGATGGTTGAAACAACTAGAGTTTGACTACTTCCTGCCTTGACAGTGAATGTTGAAGTGTCTGATGCTTCAGAAAACCGAAGCGTGGGAGTTTCTGTTCTAAGTTTTTGTTGACGAAAAGTACGCTCAGTAAGAAGGATGCTATAAACATAATTGGTTAATATCCGAAGTTTTACATAACAAAAAACTCAGAATTGGAGTGATATTCCCCTCCTTACTGACAACTTTTTGAGATCTCAATTACACAAAGAACTGATATGAAAGCTAAAAGCATGACGCTCTAAATGGAATTGCATACTGACAACTGAGAATTAAAATGCTTTGTTAATTAAATGCATTATTCTGGTAAGTCTTAATTTCAGAAACTACTCTGATTTGAAGAATTCGTTTGCGACATCGATAGTATCTTGATTATTCAACTAAAGAAAGAGCGCTGGGTTTGTACTACTTTACTGAATCTTATCTCCAGCTTGACGTTCCACGAGATCAATCTGTGCCAAATTTTTGGCCGCAGTGAATCCTTGTAGAATTGCCATCATAAATTTAGCCACTGCGACTGGAAAACACACGATAGCGAGCAATTTCCAGAAAACTAGGGGATAACATATTATAGTTTAAAATCCCTTTTAAGTTAATAATGTTTCTCCCTCTTCCCGAGTCCACTTACACGAATCATAAAAGTTGATCAGGTACATGGTAATGTAGAACAATTCATTTCCGCAACACATAGTGAACAAAATGGGCTTCGATGTGTAGTACAGCCGCAACAGATATGGTTCATCCGTCGTCATACTCTTGTGGCTTCCTTTTCCCTGCAGCAATGACCTACACAGACACAAACATTTGAAAAATACAAATCACCCAACCCCGAAATCATAGAATTGTATTTCATTTACGTATGGAGATGCAACCAATGCATAGATATATCCACAGCCATCGACATTTGAAAGAAGAACGCATACGACGGGTAGAAAACCGAGAGCATCATCATAAGAACAGCCGTTCCACATCGATCCGTCAGCTGATCTAACATCGCTCCGAACTTCGTACCTGCAATAGTGTAAATTATAGATTACACACAATAACCCAACCAACCCACCAACAATTTAAAAACAAGTCAAACTTATTTAAACTTACTCTGATTGAAAAATCGAGCAGCATGTCCATCCACAGCATCCAACAAGGATCCAATCAAGTAGCACCAAATTGCAGGGCCTGGGCTGCTTTGCATGAAGAAGCACGCCAGAATGGTCAACCCCACTCGAGCATATCCTGTACCACCCCACCAATTTCATTATCAATGGTCTTCCACAATAATAAATTCAAAAAAAATATAGAAAACAACTCACCTATCAGATTGGGAATAAACAGAAACACGTTTTCATCAGCCATTTTCTCCGTTTCCTGTGACGTCGCCGTCGTCGTCGTCCTCACTGGAGAATGCAGAACGAGTCCACCACAAAGAAGTCCTCCAGGTAATTCACCAACTGTTTTCAAAGATTAAAAGAAATTGCGGAGATGATCTCAGTCTAAAGTGTGTGTGTGTGTGTGACTAAGCTGTGTAGAAAAATTGACGTCACTCTTTCAGGCAAGTAAACAATCGCTTAGATTTCACACATGCACATCTGCCATCACCAAATTCACCACCACCGAGCGAGAGACTCTCATGGCCTATAGACTCTGTCTGGAGATTCCATCACTAACTTCGCTTTCAAATCCAAAATCCAACTTCCTACTCAATCCACTTGAGACTATAAATTATTAATTACCTGTGACACAGAAGATTTTGCCTAATTAGGGATTTGGACAGGTGATTTGTTGTTGTGCTCTGGAGGAACGAGAGAGTGATTAACACGGGTTTGCTGGTTGGGATTTTTGTGTGAGACGCAGAAAAGTTGAGAGCTGGGCAGTCGGAAGAAGAAACCTGTGAAGTTGAGGTGAAGGCTTCTTCTCCACAAAAACCAACGTAATCGATGCAGCTTCATCAAACTCAGCTGATGAGAAGTTCCAACAATATGCCACCGTTACTTTTTTGCAAAATTATAAGAACCTAAATGAATACAGGTACTTAATGTGAGCTTTGGGTTTTTTGGCTTTATTTGTTTTCGTTTTGTTTAATACTTTAATTATTTCATATCAACGTACATGGACAACCGTGTTTTCACATGTTCAGAAAGTAACAAAGTAGTCAATACCAATTTTGATAGGTCACAAAACTTGACTTGTATCGATTACTTATTTTTTAAATACCATAAATACAGCGTCGTTTAGTTATTCTACAGTTAAGTTTACTTATTATAGTGTCATTCTATTTCTATGAGTGAGCATCTT
This sequence comes from Isotomurus palustris, assembly GCA_034696625.1. NCBI lineage: Eukaryota > Metazoa > Arthropoda > Collembola > Entomobryomorpha > Isotomidae > Isotomurus > Isotomurus palustris. The sequence goes on along the minus strand of JAQGAD010000089.1, from coordinate 15,454 downwards.
ATTAGATCTCAGATAACCGAATAGTAAGATCAAGTTTCTCATAGTCACTTTCTTAGTTGTCTTACCCTAGCAGATATTGATTAATTTACACAAAATACGTGGTTAAACTACATACTATGTATATATACAGGCCAGGCGGTTCATCTGATGATTTTCAGGAGTTAACTACAGTCGGATCTTGTCCACTCAACAGCCCATTGCCACGACTTATTGCCATTAGTTGCGCAATTATGCGCATAATATACATAGCCCTGTAGTCGTTGGAAAGGAACCGGAACTGGATTTTTACCTGCAAGGAAATTAAGTATTGCAAATAGTTAGAACTGACTCCAGACATACTATACTCAGTGTCGAATATTATTTTTCTGTCAGAACGTTGAAGATTCAAAATCAAGGTAGAAACTCATACACAGCCAAGTATTGTCATCATACTGAAGAATGTAGAATACATGAAGTATAAGTAGAAACTTACTCATAAAATGCAGCGGAACCGGAACTGGATCTTAGTCTGCAAAGAAATTATTATTGCAAACAATTAGAACTGGCTCCAAACAGATGATACACAGTTTCGGGTAAATTTGTCAGAAAAAAGAAAATGTAAAATCAAGGTAACTCATACACAGCCAAGTATTGTCATCATATTGAAGTAAATGAATGAAATAGCAGTAGAATCTTACTTATTAAAACTTTTCCTGTATAAGCCATATCACTAGGTCACCATAAGTCGTGGTGCAATATTCATAGCCATCAATTCCTGGAAAAGAAGTTTAGCGGCGTACGGTAGACGAACTTGCGATATCTGAAATTTAGAATAATCATGATTGTTAAAACATACATGCATCCATTGCATCCTCAGAATACGACTTGTACTAATTGTAGAGTAATTTAACAATTTAAGCTAATCAGACGGTAGTTAAGTAAAATCAGTTGATTCATACACAGCCAAGTAGGTCATCATTTTATGTTTATACTTGATATCACACATTAACGAAACTCACCTGAGTCTTATTCTTGCATCCCCTACATTCGAAGGTTTTACTTCGCAGATTTGCTATCGCGATAAGCCCACAAAGGTCACATATATGAATACGATAAGGATCCGAAACCTGTCGAGTACATAAAATACAACATTAGATTAGATTTTAGCGAATAACTCGTTTCAGACTTTAGCCGGGTTCAAACACCGAAAATACACACTTTCGTAGGCCAGTAATAACGTGAATTAATTGTACCTCAAACAGTCGTTCACGAAGAAACTGTGCAGCTCCATGGGATATTTGACAATCACGTTCCATCTCACCGAAACGGAGACCTCCATCTCTGGCTCGTCCTTCCATGGGTTGCCGCACAAGAATTTGGACGGGTCCTCGGGCTCGGGAGTGAATTTTGTCATCCACCATATGCTTCAGTCTCTGAAAATTAAAAAAAACAATTCCATTTAGAGGCTATGCACATATTTCCAGTTTTTAAACGCACGAACTTGATAGTAGGTAGGTCCCAGGAAAACGTGTGCATTGATTTTTCTTCCAGTATGACCATTATATAAAATTTCGTTTCCTCTAAGTTGATATCCGTATTCTTGCAAAATGTTGGAGATCTTTTGCACGTTTACAGCGTCGTTAAAAGGAGTAGCGTCTCCGATCTCTCCCTTATTTGCGGAAACCTTCCCTTGCAAGCACTCGATCAAATGACCAATGGTCATCCGAGAGGGGATAGCGTGAGGGTTAATGATAATGTCTGGAGCTATTCCTTCACACGTGAACGGCATATCCTGAAATTTAAATTTGAACCGAAACATTTACATTTACTGTAACTAGAAACATATTTCGTGCAAAATTCAGAAATATTGGAGTAAAGAACTATCTTCAGAAACCTCAACGAATGTCGTCAAATTAATTGCGCTAATAGGTTAATCATCATCGGAAGTTTAAAAATATATTGCATACATCATGCAGGTTAAAATCTCAATTAATTCATACCTCCTGTCGGTATTGAATACCACAAGTTCCTTTCTGACCGTGCCGAGACGCAAACTTGTCACCGATTTGAGGAATCCGAACTGATCTCACACGAATCTTACTGAATTTATAACCTTCCGCATTGAGAGTGATCATGACTTGGTCAACAATTCCAGTTTCAGAGTTTCGTAAGAATGTAGAAGCATCTCGTTTCACGTACTTGCGATTTTGCTCTTGAAATTCATCCTCCTGTTCTGGTAGCGTAATGGTTTTCCCTAATTCAAAAAGCATTAAATGTGTTAAGAGTATCCGTGCAAACAAGTAGACGTAGTAATTCATGTTGCACTAAAATAACAACAGTAAAGATAAAGATAAGAAAAGCGAAGGAACTTCAATGCAACGATTCCACTAACCGTCACGGCCATTACGGGAAAGTTTTGTCATCATAGAAAAGTCGAAAGTCGAATAATACCACGAATGCATGAAGTTTAACGCTTACCTATAATCACATCGTCACCAGAAACCCTGACACCAGGCGCAATTATTCCGTCATTGTCTAACTTGTCGTAAATAGCATTTCTCATTCCTTGGCAAGTGTTACGATTCGGTTTTTCAAACTGCTCTTCCTGGTCGCCTATTCTCTTGGATTCTTGATCTTTGTATGAACGGAAGAAAACCGACCTGAAGAAACCTCGATCTACTGCTGATGCATTTAAGACAACGGAATCTTCCTGATTGTAGCCAGTGTAACAAGCGATAGCGACAATACTGTTGATGCCCGCAGGTAACTCTCGGAAACGTAGATATTCCATAGATCGTGTAGTGACGAGCGGTTTCTGGGGATAGTACAGCACATGAGCCAATGTGTCCATCCTAACGTGGTAATTGGTGATGTAGACACCCATTGCTTGTTTGCCCATAGCACTCTGAAAGGAAATTAACATAAAAGGTAAGTAACCATCAAGCCTAATAATTGATAGTAAGGCACGAGTGCTGCACTCACTTGATAAGTATTTCGAGGAGACTGGTTGTGATCAGGAAATGGAATGATAGATGCACACACGCCAAGAATCATAGCTGGATGAATCTCACAATGAGTGTAAGTTGTACAGTAGGCATATCGTTGATCTTGATTCAAATCATCAGGATTCATGGCTATCATGACTGTCTCCTCTTCCATGGTGTCAATATATTCCACGACACCTCTGGCTACCAGATCTTGCCATCCATAATTGTTGTACTCGCGCTCCTTCAACATATCAATGTGTCTTTTCTTCAGTAGCAACTTTCCGTTTTCTACTATCAACAATGGACGACAAATACGTCCTGCGTCTGTGTAAATTCGGATTTCTCGATCCCGAATGTCGCGTACCATAGATACTTCAGATACAATGATATCCATTTGACGTCGAAGCTTTCTTAATGTCGACATGAGTTGTTCCGGTTCCTTGTGAATACCAACCCAGCATCCATTTACGAATATCTTTGTTGACCTGCAAGATGCCATTAAATAAATTATTTTACTATTTCACACATTCTGCACAATGAATCAATAATCAAATGTTAATTGTGCAAATATACTTACTCGTTAATTGCAGAGGGAGCTATTTCCTCCAAATTCTCCATTGACCACTCTTCCAAGAATTCGAGAATGGGACTAGGTTGAGATCCGACGGAAATGTAAGCCATTAAAGCAAGATTTTTCACCAAGCCGACAGCAGCTCCTTCGGGGGTTTCTGCCGGACATATCATCCCCCAAAGTGTATTATGCAGCTGACGAGGTTTGGCCAATTTACCATCACGTCCAATTGGACTGTTCACTCGACGAAGATGAGATAAAGTAGATGCAAACGTTAATCTGTTCAACACCTATAACCAAATGAAAAAATTAATTGATGTAATGATAAATCTTGCGGTGTAACAATAGATAATACAAGTGTTCTCACCTGAGATACTCCGGCTCGAGCCTGATGGGCTTTCTTTTGATCACCCCAGTTACCAGTTGCCAAAGAATATTTCAGACCATCAGTTATAATACGAGTTTTGATAGCGAGTTCCAAATTGAAGTCTTTTCCTCTATCAATAAACTTCTGAGCGTATATGCGCACTTCTTTTAACAGATTCTTGAACAATCCTCTGAACAAAAAGGCTAACAGCGGACCAGCCAAATCTAATCGCTTGTTGCCGTAATGATCACGATCATCCAACTCCCGACGACCCAAAGCTGCCAGCAGTAATCTGTGCACCATATATCCCAGGAAATATGCTTTCTTGGTCTCACAAAAATCTGAGACACCAACATGGGGAAGCATTTCTTTCTGAAGAATTTCTTTAGCATATCTTATACGACGTTCACGAGTGACACCAGGTTTAGCGCCTCTCGCACCTAAATAACACCCATAATCATATTTTAATTGTTCCAAAAAATATTTCCTTAAATTCACAAGCCATGTTTGTCAGTCAAGTTACCGATAAAGTTTAATGCGACATTTTGCTCTTGAACAACAAACGCTTCATCCAGAGAAGGCTTCACCATTTCCATCATTTCAGGATCATCGAAGTCGTAAATAATATGTTCTAAAATATCTCGATCAGCGACGAATCCCAAGGCACGAAAGACGATCATGATTGGGATTTCTTGTTTGATGTAAGGGATAATGGCTATTATTCTTTGACCAATTGAGGATTTCTTTAACGACTGGCCACCACGAGAAAGCATGTTCACCCAAAGAGTACTAGTTGGTCTTGAGGAGTGTTCCAAACACGAACGAATTTCAGCTTTGTAAGCATATTTAGAGTCCTTCATACTAAACACGTACACTGTATTCGTTGCCATTTTCTCTTGAGCGATTAAAACCTAAGCAAACAAATTGCTTCAGCAAAACCATCTAAAATACAAATTGTATGAAATAATAACTGACCCATACCTTTTCAGATCCATTAACAACAAAGTAACCTCCTGGATCCAAGGGACATTCATTTAATTCAGTTAAATCACGATCTGAAAGTCCGCTCAAAATACAGTAGGTTGATCTTAGCATAATTGGAATCTTCCCGATGAAAGTCTTCTGATGAAGAGTTTTTACCGGATCATCTTTAATAACTGTTTTAGTAATATCTACATAAAGTGGAGCAGAGTAAGTCAAGTTTCTAAGTCTAGCTTCATTAGGCATCATAGCAGAAGGTGCTCCATCCTTCTCCCAATGAGTCGGTTTCGACAAATAAATCTGTTCGAATCGCAGTAAATATCTTGCCTACAAAACCACATGAATCAACAGTGAATAATGATTTCAAACTACAAAACTCCGTTAGTAAGTCTCATATCCAGTACTCACCGGTACATCCATCTCTCCCCCATGATGTTGCGCTTCAGCTTGAAGATCCACCTGCGGCGAGTCTTCCACAATCCTCTGTACAGACATTTGAATGAACTCATCGAAAGAATCGAGCTGCTGCCGCACCAACCCCTTCTCATCGAAATACGCGTTGATAACAATCCAACATGCTTCCTGCCACAATTCTGCGTTCGCTCCCTCCTCATCCACATCTTCTGTTGATACCAACCAAAATGACATTCACATCTCCATTAATTAATAAAATTGATAATTACTACGCAAAAATAAAGTTCGCACCTTCCTCCTGTTCGTACATTTTGGAGAGGCAAATATATCACAACCACACAATAATCTACACACTCAATAAATCGACTCTCCTAATCACACCCCCACCTACTTCATAAATAATTTCGCCACAAATCTTTCACTAACTCAACTTCAAACCACTTCAAAGTTCAAAATTTATAAAATGAAGTTTCAAAAATGGTGAAGTGTCCTCAATTAATTAGTTCTTGTGAAGGTGATCGGAACGCAATGCTAATCTCCCAACACACACGCACTAACTGACGAAGAGAAGCCTGTCGGTGTGGCCACTAAGGCACACGGCGACAACTGAACTGACTACAGCCAACACTCGCGAGTACGAAAAACCCGATTCCCGCCACTTTCGTGGAGGGAAACTTAAGTTGTCTGTGGGCAGATGTCTCCACCTCCTCCCTCACACTCACGGAGACAAAGTCCACTCACCTCCTCACACACACACACACACACTTTCACCACACTCCTATGCACAAATTATTAATTACAGATTACAGCATTTCTAATTGCACACTTACCTGCAGTCCTTCTTGAGATGTTTTAGGTCATGTTATCACGATTCATATGAAACCTAACCTAATTTTCTTTGTGATGCTATGGTATCTGGGTGGATACACTTTTTCAGGTGGCGATCCGATCTTTTAAGTTGTATGTGAATCGTGATACAACCTAACACATGTCAAGAAGGAGTGTCATTTGTGTAATATAGTAGTATTCATAAAAAATAGATTTAAGTAGATAGTAGTGTGTGATTCTTTAATTAACTTTGCTTTCGGGAGTACTAACTACTACTAATCTCGAGTTTTTTATACCCTGTGTCTTGTGGCATGTGACATAAGTTGTTAGTTAAGATAATTATAATATTATTCCCTCATGTCCCGCTTCCTCAAATTAAGTAGCTAAACTATTTATTATTGAAATATTTCGGTTAAATCAAGAAGTAAGAAGCCCTACACTATCGTTCACACTTGTACGATCTACGATTATTAATATTAGTTACACAGGAAGGACCTGTTGTAGTATATGTGTAACCTACTCTTTAATATGACAACAGTCAAGTTAATCCATTCAAGTCAATCGAGTAAGTTCGAAGAATTCTAGAATTAAAATACGCATTGCTGCTTGTCTTACGTGTTAAGAGCCAGCATGAACTGAACTTCATCTCTTTAGCCTTCTTGCTACAGAATTCGAAACGACTCGACCCACTGCTGAAGAACTTTCCCTGTACAACTTCGACATCCAAACAAAACGCCGCCCAGTAGCGTACCAGAAACTTATCCTCGTTTTATACCTACAAAACAACAAGATAGGTCTAGTGGAGTCTACAACACGACTCAAGTCTGAGAAGGTTCGGAAATTCCATGAGTTCCAAAAGAGTCAAACGACTATGGTTGAAAGGAAGTTTACTCCAACGACGTTTACAGTAGAGATTTAGATTCTTCAATTTTAAGTGCCAAAAGGTGCAGAATCTAATCCATGTCGCTTCTTCTACCGTTGAAGCTTCCTCTTCCGACGAATCCTCACCTTCTAACGATGTTGTTGCCTCTTCTGACGACGCTGTTGCCTGTTCTAATCCCACTCTTGCCTTTTCCAGCGACGATGTTACCTGTTCCAACATCGCATCTCTCAATGACGCTTTAACATGTTCCAACGACGCTATTATCTCTTTCAAGGACGCTTTAACATGTTCCAACGACGCTATTATCTCTTTCAAGGACGCTTTTGCCTCTTCTAACAACGCTTTTGCCTTTTCCACTATTCCCACTGACTGTTTATTTGGGTTTCGTCTGCAGGGAAAGCGCGGTGACTCCAAACGGTGTCGGTGAAGTCAGGAAACGACGTACTGTTTGTTCATTGCAGTCCATTACCACGTGCGCTCTGGCGAAGACGGCGTCAGCTTGCTGCTTTGGGAGGTTGTCTACCCACGACTTCGTGGTTCCGCATACTTGTCGCAGCTTAAGGATGTTCTGGAGTCCGCCGTGCCCAGAGGAAATTAAGGACAGCAACACGTTCTCCACGCCATCAGGAATCGTCAACAACCTCGAGACACTACAGAACGGAACCAAACAACAAACAACTCTAAACGTCCAAACGGCTAAGCACAAGTGTAAATAAGGAAGTTGAAACTTACGACAAGGAAGGAGACTCGGCCATTTCTGAAGTCTCACTTGGCTGCCGTAGAAGTTGCGACGTCACACCAAACTGACCTCTGCACGGGAGAGTCACTGGAGAAATTAATAAACTCAGAACCACTGACCTACAAAGTCTGACTACTGACTACTGACTAACTGTTGTTTCTTCGGAGTCGGAGTCGTGAGTGAAGGTGGTGGAGAGAAAAGTCGGAGTCGGAAATGTCGGAATTCCCAGCAGCTGCGCAACTTCACCCGAAGTTCGTGAATGACACCCAGGGGGGCCCAATCGAAATCTTTGTCTGTTGTCCAGTTGTCCAGTTTGTTTCCCTTGTGAGGCCGCAGAAGTGAACCAAGTTCCGGTGTTTCATGATCACTAGATCATCATTGTTGTGAGATTGAATGGAAGTTTCAATCTTTTAATTAGGATCCACTAACTATGCTATTATTATGACATGTTCTAAACGTAGTGACAGATGTCAACCAAATCTATTTGGGTCAGTGAGGTGTCATCCTCATTGCCTAATGCTCATATATGTCTAATCGCTCACACTCGTAGATGATTCATGTTTCATGAATATTGTTTAGATTCACTTCATTGTTTTGGATTGTTGGACAATGTATTGTTTAATGATAATCAAAGACACACTTTCAAAGCTTATCATTCACGTCTCATCAATGACAAACAAAGAGATGATCCATCAGTCAACGATCCTCGGTGAAGTTGTTCTTCGCTGATGAAACTGATGATTGAAGCCTATGCAAACTTAAAGCGTACGTCGTTTTTCGTTTGTGTAACGGAGGAAGCTGAGATGATAACACAAGAATAATAAGAAATGACATCACCCGTTCTGTGTTAATATTGCACACTCACCGACGTTCTTTTAAGGAAGATGGCATAATCAAATTACTCATGGTTTGCGCATATTATTATTACACAGAGATCATCCAACTTTGCATTCCTACATCATTACAAATTACAGGTTGTGTATTCCCTTCTAAGTTCTCTAGTGTAATTGAATGCACCCACGTTGTAATTAAATTATTTGCAACAATAAATTCGACTGGTGTATCATTACCCCCCATTAATAATCTCAGCGTTTTTGCAGTCGAACAGAATTAACAGAAAGTGCGTGTGTGTGTGTGCAGTGCTAAATGCTTAAGCTATCGTACTTCATCTGCCTTCTTACTTCTTAATGCTACCTTAGTTAGATGTTAGACGTGTAATGACTGCTGCTGTGGGGTAAGACTTAATTGTGTTCATGAGTTTTTGTTCCAGCAACCTCAGTAGTCTCACACTCTCACGTCAAAGTCACAGGTTCTTTTCACTCAATAAGTCTAACCTAAGGCGAAGATAAGTATTAAAGTATTTGCTCTTTTAATTTACCCTTTCACTTCCATCCGGCCTCTACTACGAAAATATGTCAATTGGCTTATCTACATTCCACCCCTTGGTGATATCTATCAATGTCAAACACCTTTCCTGCCTGTTTTAATTTGAGTGTGTAAACTTCCTATAAGTCCTGCAAGTCCTGCACATACATATATATATATATATATATGTATATCAGCCCTCAAGTCCTCGAGTGCAGATTGATCTGATATTTCGATATACATCAAATCAAGCTTTGTTCAGGTAGGTGCGAGAGGCATACCTCCCGAGATTAATTAAGAATAGCGTGCAATGCCATGTGTGTCTCAAATTGCCTCGCTGGAGGCTACGAGAAAGCCATAAACTCCTGAGGATTGTGTGATCAATGAAATGTTTCAGTGTGTGGAGTATTTTTTCCATACGCTGCATATTTCTTTCGTTACTTTCTAACACGTAGACTTTAATGTTACTTGAGATTCAATTGCCACAACTCATGAATTTCCAGCTTTCACTTTCAACTTTGGAACGAACGAACTTTTACTGTTAAAACACACAAAAGTATGGAATTTATAGGAGAGTGGTGAGGAAAGCCATAAAAACTTGTGTTGAATTGGTGAATGAATCTTGGAGAGTGTAAAACTACTTTGAGTCTGTACAGTCTGTAGTGCTTAACATGTGAGGCTGGATGGAATTCATCATCACTTAATGGAATGGAGTGTAGGCCAGTTCATGAGGGAATGAGAAAATGGATTAAGGAGAGAGACGAGAGAATGAGACGACGAGGCTGAGCTTTCAGTCTTCACTGTGAAGTTCAGCGAAGAGGATCTGTTTCAACTCTGAGCGTGTTCATTCTGCCATGTGCTTCTTCATACGCCGATAACTTCAGACTTGGGAGTACTAAATGTTCTTCATCAACCCATTTTAAGTGTGTTTGTCGTTGGTCGTGCAGGTCTGAGCAAAAAAGGAAGGCGAAAACAAGTAGACTTCTTCAAGTTACACTCAGACTCACTTCGTTAATCGGTACGACATTCTAAAATTCTAAAATTCTAAAATCCTAAATTGAATTCTGTAGTTAGCAACTTGAAACATTTTCCTTAAAAGTTTCTCCAGTTTAAAGACTGATAGAGAGAGAGAGAAAGAGTTTCTCACGAAATTCTGTTATGGTTTCTTGTTCCGGAGTTGAAGAATAATCGCACTTTACTCTGCTTAATTTATCCTACAGAGACTAGAGACGTTTCTACAAAACCGAGAGAGAAGATTTCCTTCTATTGAAACTTCTTAAGCGTCTTAAGGAATTCCTTCATTCCACATCCCGCAAAAGTGAAAACCTTTGATCAGCTTATAAAGCTACTTCTCCTGTTTTTAAGCCAAGTAAGTTTTGAGACATTTTGAACCTTCTTCTTGTAGTTATAGTTTCGGTGGTACCGGCTATAAACTTGCATTTTCTCCCAGCGGTCATTATTATACAGGATTTGTTAAATTGCATTTTCATGTCAAAAAGAACTACCACGGTGTGTGTATGCATACGAAGTTTTAGCTTACTCAGCCTTAATGTAAATAATATTATTATAAAGTACAAAGGTGTACAAACTTCAGGGACAAGTCTTCGTTCGATGAGGACGGAGGTTGAATTACAAGTTAATGGGTGGTTTGGTGTGTAATGATCATCGTGTGTGTGTGTATGCACAGGGTAGACTGGAGTCTAAGATTTACACAGGATTAACTGACAATTCTGACAACGGGAAGGAAGTGAAAGACTCGCTCTCGGGTTAGTTGGCCAAGTTTGGGCGATGAAAGTGTCTTCAGCTTTCATCATTATTGTCTACCGGTCGTTATTATACTTTGGTGGTATCATGCTCACTTATCATTTCCTTCTGATTATTACACACACCCACCTTGGGTGAGAGAGACCAAAGGGTTAAGTAAATGATACTCTCTGTCGGTCTGTCGAGTTTCTTGTCTCTCCTCGATCACCACCAGCTAGAACCTCTCTACAATTAACTCTACGAGAATATTATTAAAGAGAGAGAGTTGTTGTATACAAAAATTAAGGTTTTGTGTCTGCTCAGCTCTTTCCCCTCTCTCTGTCTCTCTTCATCTTGATGCTCTCATGATTGAACGTAATTATCGGTATCGCTGCCGTGTGATGGAGAATTGTTAAGGGAGCATTTAATGAGTAGTTTGGGTGATCCAATTTTCCCAGGAGTATCTCGAAAGGTGCCAGAAAGTGTAGTTTTGCTGTCATTTTCATTTTCGGTGTGACTTTGGTCTCATTCACGAGAGTGGTTTCATCGATTAGGAATTAAGTATATACTATGAATATGACGAACGAATGAGAGGAGATCCTTGTGAGCCTTGAAAGGGATTAGAGATGTTCATCGCTGTACATCCATCAAAACTGTCCGTCAAAGAATGATTCACTCACACCCGTCAATGCCAAGTGGTGTATAATATGTATGTATGGGTTAGGCCATTATAACTTCTAACAATACACTCGATGAGCTTTCTAAATTAAGACGAGAAAACATTCTACAATGGAGGTCTGATGTTCTCCTGCCTTCCAGTGGGTGTCTAGTAAACAGAGAGATGTATCAATTTTACTCGAAAGCTGATTGTTTTACCCCCAAAGAAGTGTTTAATAAGAAGTCAGTCTGGATGAATGATATGAGAAGGAAAAAATGCAAAAGTAGAAAAGTGAAGCCGAGCTTATTCAAAACACTTAACGGGCGGAAATCACAAGTGGAAAAATAAAAGTGACAGGCTACCTATAACAGGCAGAAAGCCACACACTTGACTTAAGCCATTTGGGTGAAGATGCAAAAGGAGTGAGACTGAGTTTGTGTGTGTGTGTATATGTGTCAAAGTATATAGTAGTAGGTGGAAGGATAGGTGCGTAGTTGTAGAATCTAGACGTGTAAAAATATTTAGGACAAAAGTAGACATCTCATCCTCGTCAGTGTTTGCAAAGTAATCGTCATAAAAAGGAATAAGTGAAGTTGTGGAAAAAAGTAACTTTTCAGAAAAACACATCCATGAAAAAGGAAGTGTAGTAAGTATATAGTTGGATGGGGCGAGTGTAGTAATCTGTTTTGAAGGTCTACAATCTACAATTCTATTCTTCAGAGGAGAGTCAAAATCTCATAAAATTTATGTCTTCTAGTTCTCCGTAACTGTCGCCCAGACCCTTGTCTACGACAATACGACGAGAAGCAATGTAGTAAATTACGAGACTGGCAGAAAATAGTTTACAACAAGTTCGTTCGATCACCCTGTATAACTCGCTGCTCAAAGTTAAGTACACCGGACTGGAGGAGTGCCGATGAGGTTTGCTACACGTTTACTCGGGCATTTTCAGATCGCACACGGATTTTTGCATTTCACCCAAGTACAGCGATTTGCAAGGGATTATGTCGAATGAATACGAATTGCAATTCATGAAGAACCTTCGTCACTCGAGTGAACCAAATTGGTCTCACATGCAAGTTGCTACTTGCTACTACTCTTACTCTCAAGTGCCTAAAACGGAGACAGACAAAATCGATGGCCTAATTCGCTTTCGTTTTTGCTATCTAATTGAGCTACAGTTTTCTCGTCTATTTTCACTTAAACTGCATCTTCTTCCGACCTCCTCTCCTCCATAATAAAGTGGCTCTCTCATATACACACCAACCTCGGTGATTTACATTCGTTTTCCATCACTGCTGGAGATCGTCTTCAAGTCTTTACATTTCAATCTTCAATCTGTCCTTCTCTTCTTCTTCTTCTTTCCACCCATTCCAATCACAAAGTATGTTCATTCCTCAATGACTTTGCATGGCTTTCAAGGAAGTCTCGATCTGTACTTTCAACTTTAGTTGTGTGTGTGTATGTAAGTATCCCTGCCTGCCTGTACTAACTCTCCTCGTCATTCGTTACGCTCTGTTTTATTGGAGGAACTTGTATCTCTCCATATGTGAGTGAGTATATATACATGTATGCACTCCAGAACGAGCAATTCATTCTCTCCAAGGTTTGCTCATGATTCATGAAACTCGGTGAAGTTCATGTTTTCCCATTTTTTCCCAACTATTTCCTTGCATGACCTGGCAGAGTAAAAGTTTATCTTTTGACGATGATAATGCCATCGTCTCCTTCGGGGATACGGGGCAATTTACTTCCACGGGATATTGAACAAAGATTCAATTTGTGATGCATTGCATACGTACAATTGCAATCTCATGTCTTCTCCGTCCCTCAATTCTGTATGAGAGAGAGAGTAATATGACGGTCTATTACATCCATTATAATTTACTAGTGTACAACGGCGGCTATTTAGTATACCAGATAAATTCTAGTTACATGATATAAAATGTATTGTATAGGGAGGAGGGACACGCGATAAAAGAGAACTGAGGGGCAACATAACCAAATCTCGAATATTCTATTTTGATCCTTGATTTGTGTGACTCGTGTAGACATCCTGATTATGAACAAAATCATAAATATATTATTTGTTGATTCCATCGTGTGTTACTGCAACGGTGAACTTATTTAGCTGTCTGTACCTTTATTTCTTATTTCTTATTCAACACGGTTTTTAACCAGACGGGACGTGTAACTTAGCACTCTGTTCTTAAATGGACACGCATTTCATTTGAGCAGACAGGAGTTAGAGGAAAAAAACCTTTTAATTTTAAAATCTACTCTGTCAGAAATATTATTAGAGAGAAACTACATTCAAATATGAATACCAAACGCCTACATGTGAACAGCTCGCTTTAAAAAGGTAGTTAGTTAGCATAGAATGATGACACATTTTGTGGTTTCAACTCGTCATCAAGTAGGTGCGAACTAGTGCGAGGAGTAATGATTCATTATCATTAGCTGAAAGTAGGAGACGTTCTTTGAGATGAAATCAATACCTACAGCCTACAAGCCAAGGCACCCACTTACAACTTACTGAGTGTCCATTGTGCATGGGTCATAAATCAGACTAGTCGACTCTCTTCAAGAGAGGAGAGAGAGAGAGATCATATCAAAATGTGTTGGCTATCTGTGTAATCCTTACACTTACAAATCTGTGGGATGTTGTGTGATTAAGAAGCAGAGCAAGTAAGTATGTAGAGTACAAGTACAACGTTGGCTGTGATGTGATCGCGTTGTTTTCAGAAATCTTATTAATAAGGCGTTTCAAAGGAATGGAAACGAAAACTGATCTCTCATGCTTGTTCACACCTTAACTCAAACTCTAATCCGGTTTTTATTGGAACCTTATTCGTCATAATCGTTCATTGTAAAAGGTTTAGAAGCAATTACTCACTCTCTTGGAACTCTAAAATTCATACGATTCATTTCACGTTAGAGTCTTGTCAATAATCGGAATATGGAGTGACAGAGTCCACATGTATGATGTACTTGCGCATGATTTCATCAATTTTAACGGAATGTAAAAAATTATTAAATCATACACATTTCTTCCATCTCATCCCACGCAAATGTAAACTATAATGGGTTGTGTATCGTTGTATGCACTTTTTACTCACTCAGCAGCTTTTGATTTTGCTACATTTGCTATTCCCACGTAGTTTGGTTTTGCTGGAACGCGATAATTCATCGTTTTTCAGTTGTGTGTACTTCTTGTGCTCTACATATTTCAGTTTTTCAGTTTCTATATACTTAAGGTGACTCGTCTATCGAGTCACCCTGAATAACTTTCTGGTTTGTAATGGTCGTTACACGTTTATTATTACAAGGAAACTGTAAATGCATGTTGGCCTTCATACTTCATACTTCATACGTTAAGTACAATCGCACATCATGTTACTAACTACCCTTTTTTAGTAGAATTGCATCAGAGGTCATTTTATATCCTAATAAAGTTTTGGTTGCAATTGGTTCGTAGAATTTAGTGAAGTTAAGTAAGTGTAAGTGTACCACAGGGGTAAATTAACATACGAACAATGGAGTGAAGTCATGCGAAATTAAATTCGGAATCGATAAACCTCATGAAGCATAAATTAATCTGTTGCACTGCAAGAATGGATGACACAAGTTAAACTACATGAACCAAGTGAGTCATCATTATTCATCATTCATCAATACATAACGAGAGAGACTTCGTGTACCCGACAACTACACCACTTCTACACTATCATCCATCGTTGTCTACTTAATCAACGTTGATTTGCTTTCTTACTCTTTCTTACAAAATGAAGGATTATTTGTTCTTTGCTTTCTACCGTCATGCAACCTCAACAGTCCTCAACACACAGAGAGTACTGATGGATGGATGGTTGTAATCTTCTTGT
Organism: Isotomurus palustris; assembly: GCA_034696625.1. NCBI lineage: Eukaryota > Metazoa > Arthropoda > Collembola > Entomobryomorpha > Isotomidae > Isotomurus > Isotomurus palustris. The sequence goes on along the minus strand of JAQGAD010000089.1, from coordinate 55 downwards.
ATCGCATTCAACGACTCAACTATTGTTTGCACTAAAGACTAAAGTCTAAAGACTT
>JAQGAD010000088.1:0-88947 GCA_034696625.1 Isotomurus palustris | reverse complement strand
ACACACACACACACACACACAAACACACACACAAACACACACTAGACCTTAGCAGTTTCGTCTACAGTCTACACAGTCTACAGTCTTGAGTGTCTTGAGTGTCTTGACTGCAGATGGGAAATAGACAGAGAGCATATAGTTCTAACTAATATGTATTAAGCTTAAGCTTCATCTTCTCCTGTAATTAGTAAATGAGCTGTCTCGAGTCTCGGCTATATTTTCCCGTCGTCTGGATTCTGGAACTCTGGAATCGCATTCCATCCTGGCTCAGTTAACACTCAACTCCCAATATTAATTAGATTACTAAATAAGATTACGGAATTAAATCAGAAGCGAATCGGAGAAATGTTATCCATCAAATCCAATTTTCTTCCAGTTAAAAGAACGGATGAAATTTGGACACAACACAAAATCCTAAATACCACCGTGTGCAGAATATTACGGTTTAAAAGTTAATTGCACTGAATACGTCTCCCTAAAGAAGGAGGCCACTACTTCTAAGCCATTTAAAATTAATGCTCTGAATTATCTGAGCAATTCGCTAATCGCAGTAAGTAGAATGTAACTTTGGTTGGAGAGGGAACATTAATTTTGCAACATTGAAGAGGAGGGTTCATTTGGGAATTCGGAGTATTTTCATACACACACACACACACACATTCATTTCCAGCAATTACGGGTCAATCAAAAATTATTCCTGTGCAGATATATAAAGTGTATAAATGCCCCACGCCCCACATGCTTAATAGTATATAATTAATTTATCCCATATGCAATTCTCAAAATGCATTCTGCATTTTGAGTCAATTTAAATATACGAAAGTGTAATTGCGGTTAGTCCACATTAAAAATTCATTTAAAAAGAAAAGGGAGACACACAAACACTTAAAGCACCCCATGCAATCAGTAAGTATTTCACATTTACATAAGACCTCGTTTTCTTTGATAGAAAAGGGAAACAAATTCGTGTGAAGATGTGTGGTGGCTTTTTGGAGCAGCAGCCAGAGACTCTCGCAGTTCAGTTTTATTCGTAAGTAAAAAGTGGCCTGCTCCGTAAACGTAATCGTAAACGTAGACGTAAACGTAAAAGCAGGGAAAAGGGGAAGGGATGGCCTCAAAGTCTATGGTTTAAGTTAGTCACTGACAAGTGTGAACCCACCCTACCTAAAGGAAATACACTGAAGAAGGAAGGTGGAAGGCTGAAGGTAGTCCTTCTCCTTAAACTACCTTTGATTCCTCTACCTGCACGACAGTCAACAGTTTATTCCCTGCAAATTACACAACAATCAAATTGATTCACACTTAACATTCTGTCATCTTTCACCTTTTATGTTATACACATCTGCATCTCTTAACAATTGCTTTAAACTTAAACATCAATAAAACAAACCTTTCCAATCTTTCCAATAAGGAAGCTCATTAAATGATTTCAGAATTTCATCTTTCTCCTTTAAAATATGTCTGATTGATAAATAAATATTTGTGTGTCTTTTCTACAGACACCGCGATGATTGAATTATTGCATTAAGTTTCGTCGTACTTAAGTAATGCTTGTGTAACATAAGACTTCCGTTTACGTAGGAATTGTCGTGAAGAAGAAGACGCCACCAATTAAGACAACGGAAGCAAGATCCACGTCTCCTTAACGGATGAAGTATACTTGGATAATGAAATGTTGTCTTGAGTGAGAAAACACCCGCACAGCCTTCCCGTTTATTTCTGTGGTTTTCATTTGTCTCTCATCAGCGTGGAAACGCATGGAAATGTTGTTGAAACGCAGGAACGGAAGCTTTTGTGGCATTTATTCGTAGTCGCCGGAGAAGACCTTAATTTCTCTGACTGACGAGGCTGTAGTAGCAGTAAGTAGCCTTTCTCTAATCGCGAGGAGTGTAGCACCCTAAAAGCATTCATCATCATTATTATTATCATCTGTCAGAAATAAAGATCTCCCAGATACGCAAAAAAAACCTTCTTTTTCTTCTCCTCCTCCTCCTCCTCTTCAAACATCAAACGCAACTCAATCCGAATTTCTATTTTTATATAATTTATTAGTAAGGTTACTCTAAACAATTACATAATTGCTCCTAATAATACACCAGGTGTAATAAAATATAAAACCCAAGATTACTTCTGCTTTTAGGCGTTTTCATTTACGACTTCCATTTGTCTCTAAGCACGACTCGCAATTCATCTTATTCTTCACTCCACTTTCAACTTTTAGCCTACAGACTTTCCCACTTTTTCATGCTATAAAGTAATTTGCCTTCTTAATCAGCCAAGCCTCCCCTGTAACTTTGTAGGCTTGCGTTACTTCTTCGTTACTTCTTGGAAGGAAATTGTCTTCTCAGTCGCACAGATAAACGAGCCACACACACATTCACATTATTCTGAAAAGCTTCTTCAGCCACCGTGCGAAATGTGAGGTAACACTCAGTAAATATTTACCCGAATTGTGTTGAAGGAAAATACCCTCGCTTAACGTAATAATAATTAAGCCTTTAGAGAAAAGTGCTTTCCGCTGTTGTAAGAAACTGGGATTAGCATTTGAATGCATTCACCTTTTCAAGTCGACAGAAACAAACTAAGCCAATTAAGACTTTGTGACTAATTAGGGAATGAGTATTTATTATCACCAGCCAGCCTGGCAGCAAATGTAGCGATCATTTGTAGCATTTAAGTTTTGTCGGATGAGGTGATGAATTTTGTCTACGAGGTGACAGGAATTAAAGAGCAGGTCAGCAGGCAGGTATAGTGTGAATGAGACTGTGTATGAGTTTTAATGAGAGTGTGTACAAATTGCACTCACACCTTCTCACCTTCCGAGCTAATTGTAAGTTCATAATCCGTAATGAAAATGCCAACACTCCGCAAGCAGAATTAAAACATGGGATTCACTCATTAGGCCTCACGTTTCGTTTTTATTTTTAGGAAGCCTACGAGGAATTCCGTGTGTGGGTATTAATACAATAATTAGCTTGTGAGTCGTGTGTATTGTATTGTGTATCCTCAGTGGAGTCTCCTCAAGTCAATGACAGAATATTCATCGACTCTTGTGGTCAGCCGTATAGTTCGTTAAGCATGGAATTAGCTGATTGAAGGTGAAGCCAACGAAGCACAAAAGTTAATGAGCCTGTGGGCTGATTTCTTATATGGAACTTTTACAAGTCAGACTCATCCAGCTCTGCAGCAGCAGTTCGTGTTACTAATGTTAAAGCAAGTCATTGGCATGTGTGTTCTTATTTTTATTAGATTATACACATAATTAATGCTAATGTACCTACATCGTCTGTGGGTACAAAGTAAAAAGTAAAAAGCATTGTGGACATGCGAGGAGCAGACTAATTCCTTCACAAAACTCATTTCTACTTAACAGAGAATAATATTGAATATATAAAGATCCGAGTCACAACTCACAAACCACCTTTGTACTGCGAACTCATATAACATATTCTCATTTTCTAATATACACAAATAAGTTCCTCAGACCTTTTCTCGTTATCATTATATATACTTTGTGGGATTCTCTGCTCCCTACTAAAGTCCACACATGCACATAATAATATAATATTTAATATCCACAGCAATTAGAGTCTCATCAGCTTCAAATCGAAATTGTTGTATGGTTGCTTGAAATCCAAACATCTCAGGAGTCTCACTCTATTTTCACGGGCTACGTGAGCAACTCCAGAACTCCAGAACTCCAGAACTCCAGAACTCCAGAACTCCAGAACTCCAGAGTAGGTTTCTATTGTACGTGTAAATCTCTTCAAGTATTGTTATTCTATCAGTTAGAAATGACCCACACGGAAGTACCCGCATACACACACACCCGTGTTCCCTCTCTCCGGATAATAATAACGTACACTCACACAAACCGGAGGATATACATAATAGCTCCGTAGTTGTAATAAATTCGATAAGGGTAACAAGGATTCCAATGCGAAATTCCTTTTGACATGAAAAGCTCGCATAATGGCAGCCACCACCAATATTGGTTTTACTCCAACACAACCTAACCTCTCTCTCCTTCGTTCCATTATGCCAGTCCACTCAAAATTACTTTTTCATACGAAATGCAAACATTGTGCTTTTTGATGCCATAAAAAACAAACTTTTTAAACAAACAAGGCGTTTTATTGTCCGTGTTTTTTCTACTATTTACACTTAAGACACTTTCTCTGCTCCTGCTCTTAATCGAACAAAAAATTATCCTCGTTTATTTTTGCCTTACAATTTTCTGGATAAGATTCCAAACTCTCCGTGTAGTCTGAGGCAACGCGAAGCTCGAGGAAGAAGTAGAAGGAATGGAGGTGGAAAACAACGTTGGAGATATGGTGGTAATAACAATAACATAAAAATAATTGCGGGTCAATGGTGATGGGAAAGCTGATTTTATTAAAGGAGATGCTAATAGAGTCCGGTTGCGTGCGTTCACTCCAATTTAAGTCACTAAGGACAAGCCTGTGTCGTCATTATTACGAACGAGAACGAGAGTTCTACTCTCCTTAATACTTCAAAAGCATTCACATACAAATACAATTCTCTCTACTCTTTACACATTTTACTACAAGTTAAATGGTTAAATGGTTCAAACAACTCGTACAGTTCATTATTAGTTGTGTTACTTGCGTTGCAATTTCATACCTTCTTTCCAAATGATCGAATAGCTTGTAAATTACAGATGCACATTCAAAGTATAAATTACATCTTGAGAAACACAAATTGGCTTAAATTAATTGTAGCCTACGCGATTTAGAGCAACTCTCTACAAATATTCGAGCAATAATTATCTGTTAAAGTTGAGAACATAATTATGAACATTGCTGACTCGTTACAAGTCTCACTGAGTCTGCAAAAACTCGAAACTATTTTGTTGTAACAACTCCAAGAAGATTCTTCACACGACCCTACGGAGAGATTAATCTCCTTCATTATTACACACGTGTATTATTATTGCGAAATGTTTTTTATGTTTATGTTTATTAAAACATACTAAAAAGAACATTAGAAGATTAGTTGCATGTAACGACTCCATTTGAGACCACCCAAATTTATATCCCACTTTTTATGTAGTTTCATCGAAATAGACAATCCACAAGTTTTCTCTCTCTCTCGTCCTGTGGGAGTTCTAATAAAGAATATTTATATTTTTTAGTCCCACCTCATCTCTACACAAACTCTTCCTTGTCAAATGATGCCAACAGGTGATCGAGGTTGTTATTATACTCTATCTCCATAATTACTCCAGCGGTTAGTTCCGTCATTTGATGGAAGAAGGGAAGAAGTTCGGGTAGATTTGCATTTTGGATGCTTACATAATAATAATAACGCTCCTCAATTCTTCTTCTTCTTCTTCTTCTTGAGGAGGACGTAAAAAGAAAGGGAAAGGATTTCCATTGAGAGTCGAGATGAATAGGACGTCTATAAAAAGTGAGGAGGAAAGAGGAGTGCCGGGTATTTTTCCCAGCACAAAAGGAATGGATAGATACTATGACAAAAGGCGTGAATTATCTTAAGATCTGGTGGATTGGATTGGGCCAAACCAGGTGGCCGGTTAGACAGCCGTGAGATCTCCATCCACACCAATACTTAACACCCTCCACAAACTTTGTATATATGCATTTGTGTGATTACACTCCCCTTCAACAAACTACACAACTACCAAAGCACCATTAAAGCAAAGCTCAGATGATGAGATCGCACACAAATGCCTGTCTTTCCCAGAGACCATCAACATCATCTCATCCTCTCCTTATAATATATAACAACAATATTATGTTCTTCTTCATAATGAAGAAACGAATCTGTGATCATAACTCTTTCCTGTAAATGAGCAATCTCTCCTTCGTGCGCCGCATCCCGAGAATAAATACGAACAGGAACTAAAACATAATGATAATGTAATTTTCTAATGGATTGGTGAAACAACAACTGCAACTGCTTTGATGGTAGTCTCCTAAGTTAGTTTTGTTCCTGTAGGTCTCTCTCTCTCAAACTGATGGTGGTCGTCTGCTTTTTAACGGCAACCGTTGACTCCCTCGTTGTGATGATGAGTTGTGTAGTTGTGTTACAGACAGTCCTATAAATTAATAGGTAACTATCCTTAAATAGTTACATCATGCGATCGCCCCATGTGCAAAGGATTAATCCTCCTTTCAACGCATTTTAAAATGAACACGTCAAATAGAAAGGCAACGCAGCAAACAACCTACAACACCCAAATTGCTTTCTTTCCTCCATTTTCGTTACTTTTTTATGGTGATCATGAATTATTCCATGAAATTGGGGCAATTACGACCCAAAGACCACCGTATGTGAAATGTGATCGGAGCAAAGGGTATCTCAAACTCAAAATGTGGCCACCACCATTTCACCATAAACTCAGTCCGTCAGTCTTCCACTTATCTCCTCAGCTGGACCATCTTACGTATATTTCATCTCAAGACGGAATCTTAATGATATGCCCTACAGACTGCAAACAAGATATCAAATGCCCATCGTGATTCGTATCTTTAGATGCCTCGTGAGTAGTCAACACAATTTTGGGAGATTCTTAACCTTAAAATTATAGTGTCGACTGTCGACGACATGTCTCATCTCCTCCCTAAGTTCGTAAGTGTAGTGCTTTTAAATTACTACACAGCCACAGCTACACAGCAGATTCACTTCCGTCAGTCTCTCTACACGATGAGAGACTATGGAATCCACTACCTTTCGAGTTTCGAGTGATTGATGTAAAATATATTTCAAGTTGTGCTAACTCTAAAATTACAAATTCTAGTCGTGAATAAAAGCTGACAGAGTTTTCATGAATTTGTACACAGCACAGGATTTCTGTGGGATTGATTACACTACCAACATAACACGTCATTGGTTTATTTTATTAGACTCGTTCTCATTTAACTCAACTGTGAATTGATACTTCAATAATCAATAAATGCGATATATATATTTGTGAAACATGAATGAGATGTCAAAGAGCATGGATGGATATTTTGAAGTGAGATGCAACAATGTTTTAGACATTTACTTCGATACTTTCTCAACGACTCAACGTCTCAACATCTCAACTCTTCGTGAGTTCCCTGTCAATGGACAAATGAACATATGTGGGCATATGTGATTATTACACCAGCGTGAATCATTTTGAACTATCACAGTGCATTCATACATCACAATAATTTGTATTTCATTCAACATAGGCCAACAGCATTTTTCATTGCTCTTTGACCTCACAAAACTTTTTGACATACGTTGTGCGTATCGTCGACAGCTTTTTACTCCTTCAGGATCCATGTCAAAATGTCAATAAGGTATTCAATAAGAGTGAAAGGGCGCATCATTCATAACTAACAGTTTATGTGTGCAATAATAAAATAATAACCAAAAGTCATCGAGTTACAAACTGCTAGTCAAAAATTCACATAGACTCACGTAGGACAATTACTTATTACTTTTGATTATTTGCAACACTCACTCTAAGTAAGTCTACACACACTTAGTAACTCTAGACTGCAATTAATATCTTTCACTTTTCATGCTGCTCACCTGTCTCTCACTCACTCACGCGTGTGTGTGGTGATTTCCTTTCATTTCTTAATTGCATTTTGCATTGCCATCCTCCCTTCGTCTCCTTCATAAATTTCATAATCCTTTAAATTCACTTAATATAAATGCTATAGAAGCTAAGTAAGACTCCTAGCTGTTACTTTGTCTTTAGACTTACTCACTCAAAAATCAGACTTCACAAACGCTTGTTTCATAATTTCATAAACTCACCCAAGGAAGCCAAGCGGCGTCTGTTTTGAAGCTACCTCACCTTTGTTCCACATTCACAAGCTAATTAAGCCAAGCGATTCGAGTCCTCATCGCACCATCAATCACCATCTCAAGCTCCACTCATTCTTCCTCCGACCACCGACAAGGCTGGTTCTATCTCTTCAGTTCTCCCGGTTCTTTACACATTTCCCGTGTTTAACCTCACAATGTCGTCAACAAACACGAATACCTTGAAGCACGCCAATGACGTGTGTCGTTTGGACAAAGAATCGTCTCGCTCTGCAGCCGTGAAGGGGTTGTCTTTGGATTGGATGATTGCTGAGAAGAAGAAGGCAAGAAGCGATAAGGCGAAGAACGAGAATACTTCCAGTAATGCGGGATTAACTACGTCGAAAAGTGATGCCAAGTCGACCAACGACGATTCTGTCGACGATTTGGATCTAAGTTTAAACGATATCATCAAAAGAAGACATGCTGCAAAGAAGGCTGAGAAGGAAAGGAAGATGGAAGCCGATAGATCCCTGGAAGGAATAATTCTGCACAAGAAGAAAGTCCCTGAAGAGAAGGCCGTAAAATTCACTGGCGGTGTGATCGTGCCCTTCGTCGCTGCGCCGCTGGATGTCCTCATGAAGTTAACCGACGAAGGACTAGTGATTCAAAGCGAAATTGGTAAATTGGCTGAAGGAGAGGACAATCCTGATCGGAAACACACCTGGCGCGCTAAGTATTCGTGTGGGGAAGTCGTAGGTATGAAAGCACATTCCCTAATTTTAATTTATTCTTCTCTATCTCGTACACAAATGATACAAATTGTTTTTGGAATTTGGTATTTGGTAGTCCGATGTGATTCGTCAAGGAAGAATCTGGCGAAACAAGGAGCAGCCCACCAATTTTTGATTGAACTGAAGGCAGCGGAGCCAGCACTCGAAATTCCGGCCTTCAAGATTCCTGAGGCTGTGTATTTTGATCCTGCAGTGATAAGCCGACTTGAGGAATTAGTTGCTGTCATGAGTTTGCAACCAGCCAGCTATGAGACAGTACAAAGTCGAATGAGCCAGCACGATTACTTCACAACGACTTACCGCATTAGAGATGACGAGTTTTCAGGTAAAACATCGCGCATTTGTAGCAAATGTCAGACAACTCCGATCTCCGTTCCTTCCTGCGTTGTTAAGTTCTTGAATCAATTACATAATGTTTATTCTCGTATAGAAAGCTGCTTCGATCCTGATCATTCGAAATTGTTGGCTGCAAAGGAAGCGTACCAGGTTTTTAGCGGAAAAACATTTCCCCGGGATTCATTCTTACTTGGAGACAAGTGTGCCCCAGGGCTGAAGTACGACGTATGGGAAACAGAAGCCACGCACTGCATAACGATTAATTACATCCCCGACGTAAGCATTGTGCTGTCATATTAACTTTACTTCGCTATGCTTATCCTAGATTCATTGTGTTTTAGTAACTAAACTCAATTATCTTGCAGATGATGACTGGAATGCGCACTGGAAGCTTCAATTCCGCGTCAGCCACACGCAAAAGCTTCAATTCGGCGTCATCCGCGGTTGCCTGGAAGCGCAAGCACCCATCCCAAGGAAAGCCTGAGGCAAAACCAAAACGCAATAGTGATCCGGAAGCAGCACAAATATTTGTTGATGATTTAGGACAAATGTACGTTCGTTCGGGTGAAAATTCCAACAAAGTTCGGAAGATGAGCCTTGTGACTTTGGAAGACTATGCAGACCTTGCTTGTATGCAGTTTGGAGGAAACAATGAAGACGATATGGAGGATGGACCGTATTAAAGTATTAAAGCACAGTTAGTTAGTAGATTACGTTAGAATTTAGGATTAAAATGCATTCGAGTCAATTAAGTATTTAGGAGCGTAGTCAACGCACCATTTATTGCTGCAGTTGGTTAGTGATGAAATTTAGTCAGGGTAAAGATTCCTCAAATGTAATTTGCTTTGTGCACGAGAAAACAAGAAGAAGACGAAGATTCAAGGAGGTCTGCATGTATCTCGTGGTTTAGTACATCCACAAGCAATTCAAGAACCTGTTTAGTCTCACGTAATTATTGGTTATTATAATTTTTATTTGCACATCACAACTATACTTCAGTTTGTAATCTCAGTTCATTCATTTTTCTACTCAAATTAACATGACAGTTATCTCCTACTTAACTACTACGATTAAAACAACAGAGGTAAGTTAATTACTGCTCAATAATGTTTTCTCAAATACACTCAACAATCTTCAGCCGGTAGAGTCTTTCTGTAGAGGAGAGATCTGATTATCCTCCTTTCATTTCACTCTCTGTACTTCCTAGCATATAAAATAATTTGTGTATCCTTACATTAAGTCTCCTATTTCTAATTTCTACTCCTGATACTCTTATTAGTTATTAGCCAAACTCTGAGCTAGCAATTCAAAATAAATTACGATTGAATTGCTACTCAAAATAATTGAAGACAATTATGATTATTGCACTCAACAGAGTTTCATTTTCCGCAATTCACTCAGACTTCTTCTTCCTCCTTAAAAGTATAAAAATCCCTGAGTGCTAACTGAAAGACAGTCGAACACCTTTATAATTGAGAGCAACACTTTAATTGGTAACGCTGAGAGGGATATGCATCATTCCAAGTTTTGAAGCTGCCAGTCTTGTGTGAGAGAAACAAAAGATATGAGGGCTCCCATTTTTTGTCTGAATGTCCTGTTCAAATTTTTATGAAGCTGACAGCTCAAAAGGCTTCTGTGTGTGTGTGTGTGTGTTTGTGGACGATGATTTGTGAGTCTTATTCCCAAGCCCAAGGAATGAATAAGGAGACTCATCATTCTCATGACAGGGGAGAAAACGACTTCGTTTCACTTTTTAACGAGTCGGTGTTGGTCTCACAGAGGAGAACAGAGAGAGACACACAAGAGAAGATTCAGAGCCGCATATTTAAATAGATTTAAATCTTGATCCTCAAAATTAGAAGGACATTAAACCTGCCGACAATCGTAAGACGAATGGGACAACAAACAACCTCTGCATGGGATTATTATTACTTCATTTTCTTCTTCTGTCCTTCCTTAATTTTAATCTCTGTGTGGGTTGATGATATTATACAATAATATGAATACAGTTGTATCACTCGAGAAGACTCCTTCAGTCCTCTGAATGTGTAACATGCATCCAACTTTAAGTGAATCATCATCATGATAAGGTTATAAGGTATTTGCAGCTAGGAGATGAGAATCATATATATCGTTATTATGAGAAGAATAACGATGAGTTCGCCGGAGGTAGAACGATCGAACGGTAACAGAGAAGAAGAAGACCCACGTTTAATAATCCTCCACACATTTTTATTTTTACCCGTACTCACTCACTCACGATCGCAGTCTCTGTTGGAATAGTTCGAAATAAAATGGAGATAAAACTTGGACGTGAAGATGCAAAGGCTTATATTGTTTTTTTCAAGCGTATCATTAGTGTGTCATCTCATTTATTGCATGTTACTTCGGGTTGTTAGTTCATACACAACATCTTTTGTCTTCTTGACAAATGGGCCAATTAACAGAAGCTCACCACGGTCATCTTCCTCTCAACCTAAACGATGGAAAGCATCAGTTCATGTCCACAACATCCTAAAATCTTAATCTGCCACCAAGTCCTCCTTATATAATAATAATATGTATTCCACACACACACACACACAAGAGCATTTTGACAATGTATCTGTGTGTGTGTGTTGTTCTACAAGAGAGAGACTATCTGAGGTAAATCTGAGCGACAGAAATAAATACCTTGAAAGCATCTGTACACATAAAAATTAGGAAACGAACATAACTTCCACAAACTTCCCCTCATCCTGTGAGTTCCTACTTTATTCCTACCAGATCAACTATCTCTCCTACATTCTACACTAAATAAATTGGAATTGGGAATCTCTCTCTCTCTCTCTCTCTCGAGAATAACATTCTTTACATCTTTTCCTTCCCAAGACAAATTATAGAACAAGGAGGGTGAGTGAGGAGGACCACCACCGTCACTTGTAACGACATGAGTAAAACACAAATGTTTTCTAAAAACTAACGAGGAGCTAATTGAGAATTGAACAGAATTAAGGAAACATCAATAGAGGGACAACACAAATCTTAAATCTTCTTCAGCCTTTCTCACTTCCTCCTTCCAAACATCTTCCTCTCCGACATTCGTTTCAACTTTAAGGCGGACAGGCTACGAGTTTATGTATAAAAGTATAAACCTTCTGCACTAAACTTCCGAGTGATATACAGTCACATAAAAATGGTTGACAGTCCCTGCTCGTCAACATATGTTTCCCCACAGAACATAACGGAGGCTGCTATTAGACTATTGGTTACGCGAGTGCAATCCATTAATTTACCTCCATGAAGAAGTCAACGCAGTCAATTATTACTACCCAGGAGTTTACTCCTTCAGACTTCCCTTCCTTATTATTAAATTCTCTTAAATCCCTTCAAAACTTACTCGCCTTACTCCTCATCACTTTCACAAATAAATAACTCACGGGAGTTAACATTAAGGCCTACAAACTAAGTATAAGTATAAGTATGTGTAACTCCACGAGGAACATTTTATTTATATATTTCCCAGCCCCGGTTTCTACTTCAACTACATTCTACATTCTTTAATTTGGACTGAAAAGACCTCCTCACGTAGACTTTGATAAATTACTCCACATGGACAAATCGAACAAACGATGAGGGTTCTCCAAATTTTTGAATGCTCGTAAGTCTTTAGCCTACTTAATTGTTATTTTCTTTTATCTCCCTCCTTGTCATCTGGTTTATTCTAAAAATAAAATACACTCAAATAATAATAACTCCTAAGTACAAACAATATCTTTTTTGACTTTGTTTATTAAATTAAGAAGCACATAATTAAATATAATATGATGATACTCCACTGCGTGGTGACTTTCTAAACATTTTTTATGTGTTTTCTAAAGCCACCTACCTTAACAATATTTATTTTAAGACTTACTGGCGCATTTATGTCTTAAGGTGGAAATCTGAGTCGACGAATAGAAATGGTTCATAGAGTTTTTTAAGAAATTTCGAAGAATGGGCCTCTGAATATTTTGACAGACTCACTTAAGCCTAATATATTCTGTGCACATCGGGTTTTTTATTATCACATACGGGTTATAATTCCACTGCTATCAATGAGTGAGTACATACATGTTACATGATATTATTAATAACAACAACGACCGACGACGAGTTGTAGATGAGCTGCTACCCAACTTTCAACTCGAAGAGTGGAAAGTGGGTAGATATGAGTTCAATGTTAATAGACGCATCCAGTTTGTTGGTTTCCCCAACAGGCAAGGCTCACCCACATACTGGAGTGTAACACGGGTAGGGTATGGGGACTTTTCAGTACCACAGAATAGGTATCACAGCGAAGGAAACCGCTGCAGTAGAATCCGCCTCCAAACTAAATTTCATTGAGTATGGGGTCAAGTGAGAATGACGTCCCAATGTAGCCTTATGGAGAAATGGGAATTTTTTGAAATGTGATTTCTCCTTCAGATTTCAAAACTGTGTGTTGAAGTTGGTGTCATATTAAACATAAACGGTTGCTACAAAAAGTTTACTGCTCAGATTTTTGAAAGTTTTATCCTAACTACAAAACTTTTTGAGTTTTATAAAACATCGCTCAGTTTCGGACAGTTACGATAAAAATTTCAAAAATCTGAGATCCTAACTTTTTGAAGCAACCGTTTATGTTTAATATGACACCAACTTCAACACACAGTTTTGAAATCTGAAGGAGAAATCACATTTCAAAAAATTCCCATTTCTCCATAAGGCTACATTGGGACGTCATTCTCACTTGACCCCATACTCTATGAAGAGGTGGAGCCTTAAAGGGTTGGAGAAACAGCAGCTATTTTTTAGCAATGCTGTATATGGGTGCACCTCTCCCATAAGAAGCGTCTATTAACATTGAACTGATATCTACTGTTTCCCTGCAAGGGAAACAGTAGCTCCCATCTACAAGACGACGAGTATCATGAAGATCGAAGGATCGATGTTCCAACTTTCAGCCGACCTGACTTGAAACTTGAAAGATGTGTGTGTGTGTGTGTGTGTAAAAATAAAAACCTATCGAGGGTTGTCATCCGATGTGGCCTTAGTTGTGGGCCAACATGAACTATGTTAAAGGGATTACACTCAGATAACAAAAGGACTGAACATGATGACATTATTATACCATTGTTAAAGGATACACACAAGGAAGACAACGAAGGGATGATTACGATGAGATGTTGATGATGATCCTCCGGCTGATCTGATGGGCCTCATAAAAAGCCATGTCAGCGATTGTCGCAGTTTAGGGTCTTCTCAATAAATGCTCAAACAGAAGGACAATAAGAACAAAAATAAGATGCGAGTTCGGTGGTGGTGGGTAGATTATCAAGATGAGATTAGTAACTCTCAGGTCAAAGTATTTTTCAGTAGAGTAACCAATGATGATTGTAATGTGCTTTTGATCTGATGATTATTATGTTTTATGGAGACTCCGCTTCCCTATCATCAATCGCATAGATGGATGGATCGTCGTGTATCTCAAGAATAGACTTCAATTACTTTGTCTCTCTCAATCTAATCTACCCTCACCTGTCTTCACCGTACTAATCTCAACCCTCTCCTCTATTCTCTCCTCTATTCTCTCTTTATGATTGAGCAATTGTAATATGAGTGGGATATTAATTTCGATCCAACATCTTGAGTGCACCCATACATAATCCTCTCCTTCTCCTATCATTATTACATACACACACAAGAACACAAGAACAAGCGCCCACTTTTCATACACAAACTATAAAGTTAGACGGATGTAAATAAACAAACGCGCAACAATCGATGCGACTATGCGACGTATGAAGTCTCCACAGATCAACGCTCCGATAACGTCTCAGACATCTTTTTAAGACTGAAATGTTCATCATTACGAATGCAACTACATATCGTTGGATTTGATTGAGAAATTTAGATTCAAAAAGACGATAAGCTGGGTAAAAAATTGGGTATAAATACTTGTGTGAAGGACTCATTAATTCACGTCCACTCACTCATCCTAGCCGTGTCTCTTGCCTCGCAGTTCATCGCTGTGTATTTTTATACAAGCCCATCGTTGAGACGTTGAGGTTCTCTTGTTGACTTCTTACTCCTCAACTGTCTCAACTAGTTTATTCTTATCAGAGGTTAATGAGTTTGTTATGTCTGAAGAAATGTCTAAAGATTTCGATGCGCAAATTTTAGTCGTCGTCGTCGTCGGTGGTGGTGAATGCGGTAGAGTTTAGAGTATAGTTCATGAGAGATTAGAGAACCAATGAAAATCAAAACATTTTCAGATTAGAAAGAGGGTTGAAACTCATAAAGTTACTTTGTAATTGACGTGTCTACAAGATGGAATATGGAATCACGAGAATGTGATCAATGATGACTATCACTCTTACAGAGAGAGTCAAATTAGGAGCAAGAAAGTTGTTGTGCAGTCGTTTGAACTTGAACAACAGTTAAACATGAAGCTTTAAGAAATAACGTGGAAGCGTCAATAGCCCGTTATTACAATTTCATGACTGTGCTCTCGGTTATATATTTAATAATTGTATAGTATTAAAAGGAGCAGAAGGAAGGAAATCCCTAGGAAATGGTTAATTCTCTCTCCAAATGAGAACGCAAATGCTCAGAGAGGTAAATTGCTAGGTAGACTGAACGGAGAACAGAGTCATTAACAAAATGTATCACAACTCTGTAATCAACCACTTAATTGAGCCAAAGAGAGTGAGCCGAATAAATAACTGAATCCATCTCACACACCGCATTCATCTCACCGAACTAAATCACATTACTTTATCATCATTGCCTACGAATTGTCCACTCCAATTCAAAAATACAACCAGACTTTTAAACAGTTTTACATCCATACAAATTCACAGCGTGTTAATTTTAGAAGCAACCTTTTAATCCACTAGATTCACCTGAAATATTATGAAAGTGAGCGTCCAATAATTGGATATCAAACTCGCAGTCTCTCGAGCAAAGGGTAAAAGATAAAATAACAAACTGAGTATTACGAACAAACCAAAAATATCAACTGATTGTGAGTAACAAGAAGCGACGACAGAATCAAAAGTAAAAGGTCATGTGTAACAATGAGAAAGGGTTAAAAGTTAAAAGTTTAAAAGTAACCTAAAGAAGATGCAAAAAGCCGAGAGACGAGGAGGACCACCCTGTTCCTTCATATTATTCGGGAGCTTTACAGACTTTATGAAGCAGAAGCTATCAAAAAATTGAAGAAATCTCATCTTCTCTCATCATCAAAAAGCCCACGTCAGTCGGGATAAAACTCTCTGTGGAATTAGATCAGTTTAGTATTACAAGAAGGGAGTATTATTATTATTATAGTCTTAAGAGGAGAGTTTTTGAGAGTTTGAGAGTGTGTGTAAGTACTAAGTAGGTTGAATGGTTGAATCTTCATTTTGGCTTCATTGGAGTCTTGACTTTTCAACATTAATTTATCTTACGATTTTAACCACAGGCTGAGAGGGTGGACCTGAGCAGTCCTCTTTATGCCACACAACAAAGTTCACTTTATTACTTCATCT
This sequence comes from Isotomurus palustris, assembly GCA_034696625.1. Taxonomy (NCBI): domain Eukaryota; kingdom Metazoa; phylum Arthropoda; class Collembola; order Entomobryomorpha; family Isotomidae; genus Isotomurus; species Isotomurus palustris. The sequence goes on along the minus strand of JAQGAD010000088.1, from coordinate 72,518 downwards.
GCTGTCTCTAACAACGATACGATACGAGGCTAGGTTCGTTGCATTATACATTATACATACCAACCATATGAGACGTTGAGACGTAATAATAACGAGACGAGGTTAATACACATTCACAAGCCTCTCTCATCTTATTCCATCATCCGTGACTCTTGATAAAGTGATGAGCCCCTTGCAGAGTAAAATTCATCAATACATTATTACACCGTGTTCTCCCTCAGCTGGCTCAACTCTCAACGTCTCAGCGTCTCAGCGTCTCAACAACCCTATGGGTTTCAGTATTAGTGAAAAGTATTAGTCGTCAAACACAAGAAATAACGCCAATTCATGCACGCCCAGGAGTGCAGACCTTTTCACTTAAATCAATCTCCCTATTACGGAGAGACACGATGCAAACTTCTCTCTCTCTCTCTCTCTCTCCTTCTGATTTGTTAAGTAATTTGTAGACGATGAAATCTTCTGCCAGAATATTCATTACAGCTCAAGTCTCCCTAGAAACGATGCCCAAGCCGAGAGAAACCACCCAGTCGTCAACAAATTAGCGAAATCTAATCTCAAATCCTGCCACAAGTAAATTGTGCGTGTAATTCATTCCTCCAACTTCCAACCTATAGCCTCTTAAGTAGTACCTGTGCCTCTCATTCCTTTCCTCCGTTAGCACACCAATTTCTTGTAAATCTTTCAACAAACTCTGCTTTTCTTATGAAACCTGTCTTCCATCCGCATCTTTGATTATTCCAAAGACACGGAGATAAACTAAATCCCTTCGGTAGCTTACAACCCTTCCTGGGGTTACTTAAGACACATGTCACATTTTAAATGATATTCGAATGAGCAATAAGCGTGTTGTTCCTCATGTGTTCCATTCCGTGTGTAGTTTGTCGTCTATACTTTTGAGTATTAAAGCCTTCTGTGAGACACAAATGACATTTCCACAATTACGTATGCAGTCTCTCGATCATTTCCTCAATTCACAAAGCTTCCAATTTTGAGTTCCTTGTTGACTGTTGTTGTATATTTGAGTGTGTGTGTGTGTGTGTTTGTGTACGACTGTACGTTTAATTTTATAACTTCATTTAGTTTCTCTTACTCACATTCGCATTCACTTCTAAAGCTTCGTGACATTTGAATTGGTTTCACGAGTTCCCAGGAAAATAATTTTCCTCTTTGAGCGAGCCATGGATTCATTATCTCGAAGAAAATAGGATTACGTGATGATTCGGACAAAGTCCAATTAATGATGAAAAATACGATTTTCTATCTAACCAACCGATATCACTCATGAGAATCTTCGCTAATAAACTAATCCATATACACTACCTGTGTTAGCTGCCTGCCTGCCTGCCTGCCTGCCTCTGTGTGTGTGTGTGTGTGTGTTCATGTGGAGCGTGACCTTTAACAAATCAATATACTTTGCTCCTACATCAAAATGACTGAGTTGTTCTTCTTGTGAATAACTAACTGCAGAAAGCACACAACTCCAATCGGAAGTGCAGAATTAGCTAGAATGTTTGTATCAAAACTACTCTCTCCTCGCAGCCCCTTAATGGAAAGGCTATACACAAATGGAAGTTAGAAATCAACACAATCATCATCCTCCATCGTTCTTACATCAAAAATCAAATGAGGAATACCCAAAAATCCTCCTTCCTATCTCCTCTCTCTGCACACACACACGGAGGAAGAAGGTTTACGAATTTGAATCGGTGGTGTCATGTCATGGATCAAGAGGAGGGAGAAAAAGCAATATTGTTCCGTGAATGTTTTATTGCTTCGTCTTTCTATTATCATGATAATTCTTTCATGCAGATAATCCATTCTTAGGGTTTCCCAATACTCTCCGTCTCCCTCAGAACCCACGTCCACGTCCACGTCCACGTCCTTCAAGTCTTATTTCACATGTGTGTTCTTCTTCTTGAGCCTCTGCTTTCATCCACCGCTGCTCCTTAATTCCTCCCTGCCTTTCTTCAAAACCTCTCTCAGCAAATAGCAAATAACGTGGAAGGCAAAAGGCAAAAGGCAAAAGGAAAAAGGCAAAAGTAGCCATTGAAATGCACTAACACTACTCACGACTTGTTTCACTCGTTCAGCAACACCGCGTAGGCGCCTACACTCACAATAATAATAATATTGCGTGCTCTCGATTTACTTTTACTACCCAACATTCCTCCTTCTAGCTTTCTTATTGCAGCTTTCTTAATATTGTAGGAGAAAGCGACTAAAAAGCTTCTTTCTTACACACTCCTCGCTTCTCCTTCTTCCTTTCTTTCCTATTCACACTTCCATCCACATCCACACAATCTCAATTCACTGGCATCCTACACTTCTAACTTTTCATCCATGCCTTCTTCTACCACAGAGAGATTCACATTTATCGAAGACTTGTTACAGCTCTCAACGTCTCAACTTTCAAACATTCGATTTGTTCGGTGGAAGCGGTCTGCGAGATAAATTGAGAATCGTGTGGGCGTCTGTAGGAAGAAAGCAGCTGACAATCTTATGTTTTCTTCCACTCAAGTTCGTGTTGAATGAACACTTCTTCGATTCTTCGGAGTATTTTCCCTTGTCATCCTTTAATTCCTCTCTGCACTGCGGCCCTTGCGTAGTCAGTCTTTCCTCTCCTACTTAAGACTTAACGTACGTGTGTTAGTGTTTCCTCAAGTCTCTGATCTCTCCTCATTTGGTCCAATTTCGCTTTCCCTCGTTCTTCCCTCCACCCGCATTCTGAATATTCCCAATCCCCGGTATTTAAGTAGCTAAAAGACAACCGAGGAGTAGTAGTTTCCCCTCCGACGACGTGTCGTGTGGAAGGGACGACGACGACGACGACAACGACGACGACGATGATGATGCTGCGATGGGTAGAAAGAGTAGAGATCGAGAATCGAGAGTGGCTTTGTGTTTGCACAGAAGGGAATAAAATGTATTCAGGCGAATGGGGATGGAGGAAAAGGTATAATATATATATGTATATATATTTATATATATATATATATATTGTTATGTAAGAGATGGAGAGAGAGAGAGACAAACAAAAGAGAGCTCTCAGCGACCGAGGGTAAAAGTCAGGAGGGTATGACAGGTCACGGATGTGGGGAAGAAAAAACGATTCAGTTTTCCCAGTTTTTGTCATTCGAAATACCGGAAGTTCAGAATTGATGGCAGACACGCGTTCCTTGAGTGCTTCGCCATAATCTCAATCATCGCCAGAATTCAGAGGCCCCATTATTCGACCCAAATTTGACCCTATCTGTCCGCAACTGAGTCCCTAGTCTCTCGCCACGCGTCTCTAATTAGTCCCGATCCATTATGCTAATCGTCACCTTTTGTCTGCCTCTGCTCATCAATTGAATTTATCACTCGCTACACTCCCATCTCGATCTCCCATCTCCCATCTATATAATATATATATATATATATTATATAAATGTAGCGTCTCTTCTTCTCTACACAATCCTCCGCAGCCAAACTCTTCTCGTGTGATATCCGGTTACACTGCTTTGATTTCCTCACTCTCCGATATCTCCACAACACATCAACATACACACACGGGATTTCTGTGGGACACACAACGTCAACCGTCCCGGACTCTCCGGGAACGTCGTTGCTCATCCGTTCGTTCCTACAACCCCAGACAGTGACTTATGACCAGTGAAAGCTACACCACTTGCATAAAACATCAATTCATTCCTCACTTCCTCCATTTGGGGAGACGGTTTTTATCCATCTACTCCAACAAACAGAAATGCACCATGATTCCGTCATAATTTGTAAGCTCCATGAAACCATGACATAATATATAATGGCTTAATTTCAATAGTCAGTTTGAATAAATCCATTAAAACTTATTTATGTCCCTTGCTGGTGGAATGGACCAAAACTTTTCGCCCGTTTTTTATCCTCTTTGTACTTTACCAGCAGTGGAGATAATGTACAAAATAATCCATCATTCACATCAACACACACATCTCTCCATTCATCCCTTCAGACTCATCACATCACTCCTATTCAAATCAATACACTTCCAGGTCACACAATGTGACAAACATTTTTGTATCTACGTATGCACACGATTATTTTTATTACATAGACTTTGGACTTTCTCCTCGAGATGCCCAACCAAATTGAACCAACTCGCTTCAAGCATAAAAGGAGCAATTCATAAAATACTTTCAAATCATAAACAAAATCTATTCCTTTTCTTTTCAGCAAAACTATTTCACGAGTTCCTACCCAAAATTTGACCTCAGCTAAGAAGGAGTGCAACTTTGACTTTAATTCATTCTCTGGTATCATTTAAACTTGGTCACACATTATACGACAAAAGGCCTTTATCTTTATCTCTCGCATATACTTCTTATCTAACACCAGAGGAATGTTTGTTTCTACTTTCAATAGTTTCAATTGCATTTGAGATTTAGGAGGCGCCTCGGAGATGTTCATTTCATATTCACGTGTTATTATTGCAATAATAAGCAGGAAGCATAATAATAATAATAATATTATCTCTTATAATATTCTTCTTCTCTTATCAAACAGAAATTCATAGAATCACTTTCACAAATAAATGGAAAGGAGATTGCAAGTGAAATAAAAACACACAACTTGTGAGACAAATGCAACTCGCCTTGACACGAGGCAAACAAGAGACCAGAATGAGTTCAATAATACAGAAGCGAAATGCCAAATGCAAGTTCCTACGAACTATTCCAGGATTGTCTCAACTGGATGCGATGCGACTACATTTGTGTCTTTTAGGCTGAAGAACACACAAACACAAACACACACACTCCGACCATTCTGCTTTTTCTCAGCAACTCTCGCAGTCTATCGTTTTTGTTTGCAGATGCGAAGACAAAATGAGGGTGAGTACACAACTCAAGAAAGAAGTTTTCACTCTCTCATGAAACTTTCAGCTGTGGACCACAAGCCCAAGAGCATCCAACCTTATACATATATAAATTTATATATATATATATATATATATATATATATCCACCTTGCGTATGTCGAAGTAATCCTCTTAATGAATTTGACAACAACGTTAGAATAAGAGTCCCAGCTGAGATATAGACTCTGTTTGAATAACTCGCAGGCATTATTGTGTAAGAACATATTTATAATTAGGAGTGGATGAAATCCACACGGAAATGACAATGGAGAGCGTATATATATATATATATATATAGTGTGACCACTAACACAAGTTGTTACGACACAAGAACAATTGGGAGAAAGAGAAAAATATATTCAGGCTGGAGAAGAGGTAAATTGGGCAGAGTATTGATTTCCGATGTTTTGTTTCCCCTGTCCATTAATTCGGTGAAAAGCGAGGCGGAGAGGTTTCCCAAAGAAAGACGAAAGAGTGTCTTTTGTTTACAGTTAAATTCGTTACAGTGGTCATTCAGCTGAAAGGAACCGGATCCAAGGGTTCCCTCACATCTTTATTTCATCAGAGACGACGACGGTCATCTTTATTCTCTCTCCTCTTTCCAACAGACCTACCATCACAACAACCCGCTATCATTTCATTTCTCAGGCCTACTCCGAATTCCAAGACGTCTTCAACATCAAATTACCTCCTGCCTCAAGTGAACGTGGAAACACACGAAGAAGACAGAATAAAAAGACAAATCGCACACATTCTTTTCCCTATTTTATTACTCCGCTGTGTTCATTCAAACGATCATATCATTTCACTTTCCATCCTCCTTTGCCATTAAAGCTAATTCCTCAAAATCACTCAAATCATAAATATTAAAATACTTTGACGGACTTGACAGACTTGAGACTGAGACAACATATTCAATTTTACAAAAAGCAATTCACCAACTTTATTTCTAACAACTCACAGAATTATTGGAGTACTATTGAATGCAATGCAAAACTATGCTGTATTAATACACGAAGAGTCAAAAATGTATCTGTGTGAAACTCTATACTGCAGTCTAGTTTTAAAACAAAGCTAAAGTATGCATCGTTTAGTTTGAACATTAGTTACGCATTCATTCTTCCTCCTCACATCCTTCATCAACCTTCGTGTGAGCTTGTTAAGATAATTTAGATAATTAACCACTCTTGTGTTTAACGACAATCTGATAGGCAAATTAATTATTTACTTAGGTTTAATTAGGTTTATTCACACCATAAATACGAAAGAATGTGTGTGTAACGTAACATAGGAAGTTGAACATGAATGAATATCTGTCTCTACTCTCTACTCTTGTGTATAATTAATCACACACACGTACAAATAAATGTGTCATCACTATCAGTCGTGTCAGATTCCATTACAAACTTCATAGACTTACGCAGTCTCTATGAGATTATAGTCGCGTGGAATATTCCTGCAGTCAAATACAATTTCAACCGTTAATTTTTGTGATGTAAGGTTGCCGTGAATTATAAGAATTAAATTACTGGGGAGCAGATAGAATAGAAAGATAGACACGATAGATAAATTGGGGACAATGGGGACAAGCGAAGAGTTGTGTTGAGTTTGTGTGTGTGTGTCTCTTGAGAATCACGAGATAGGAGACTCAGCCTAGTAATCCTTCCGTCGTCTAATTAGAAAGAAGAAATTCGTTTCTATTTAAAAATTTATTAGGAACTGTGTGTGTGTGTGTGTGTGTGTGTGTGTGTGTGTGTGTGTGTGTGATATAGTTTGTGTGTGAGCGACCACCACTCACGAGACCATCCTCCTGTGTCCTCCTACCTACTTAGCAGTTAAGCACATTGATGGTGATAATAACAGTCGGAGAGAACTTTAACAACCCACAATAACCATGACAGGAAACTTCAACTCAACTCCTCTTTTGTTGTAAAGCAGAAAAGGAAGTACCAAATTATCATCCTGCGAAAAAATTCAGTCTTTCACACACACACACACAGAATTATGGAAGGCTCCGACAAATTAGCCTATTATTTTGTGTGTAGCGTTTCTTATCGTTTGTCCTCAGCCATTCTGATTCACGCCGCATTACGTGTCGTGTCACTCACTCCCAAACAAGAGTAGCCAAACCCTTTTGGGTTGATTACTAAACCAAAACCATTGTTTAAAAATTTGACAGAAGAGGTGCATGCAATCCCAAAGGAAACCAACCACCTTGGGTTGTCTCTCGACTTTTCACTAACTATTTAAGCACTCTCTCATATCGTCAAATATCCCAGTCTATTTGTTGAATTACTTACATAGCACTGCTACACTACTACTTAAACCCATCAGACCGTCTGTTCCCACAAAAAAAACTCATCACATGCAAAGCTCAAATTTTACGGTTTACAATATGTCACTGCGGTCATTATGATTGCGTGAGTTACACTTGGCTTTTTCCGTATTTTTCTATTAAGTCTGCACTATATCCTTAAAAAAGACAAATTTACCAAATTTACCAAATTCACAAGATGACCAGTAGACAGAGTGTGAGTGTAAGTCCAACTGGGTCCAGAGAGACAGATGAACCTTCTCTACAGACAATAGCATATGTTGGGAATTGCAGAAGATCATCATCATCATCATCATCCATTGCTGGAATATTATTGCCAAGACTCCAGAATAATGAAGTCGATTCATTTCATATTTATTCAAGCACCTTTGGGCACGAGATTCTTGTGTTGGGTACTTTGGTAGATTGCCCAGAATTGAAGGAACTGGTGAACAAACACATTGGCTGGTGTTTTGGGGGGTCCGATATTATTGTAATTACATGTGTACTTCGTGCTAAGAAGATTGTGAGAAGGTATTCACGAAGATATTTGGCTCAGCTCTCTGCCTTCTGTGTATAACTTCTCCGTACAAGCAACTTCACCCAGGGATGAAAGTTTGCGTTGTTTTATGAAAACTTTGTGAGGTAGATAGATTTCTCACTCAAGATAGTTAAACTCACAGAGGGAGGACGTAAAGTTAGGTTAACTAGCGTGTCTTTTCTCTGGGGCTCTCTCTTTGGTTAGCAAGCTGGTTATGACAAGAGTAATGAGTAGGACGTGAGAAGTATGCGAGAGTAAGTATGATAACAAAAGAAAGGCTAAACAATAGGGATGATTATTTGGAAAAGTGGAGAGGGTGTAAGTGATTAAGTAAGTGTATAAGCAGGCGAAGCTCCAAAGTAAATAAACTCATGCTGCTTCTTTCATCCTTTCTTTGCTTAACACACACACAGAAAAAAAGAGAGATAAGTCGATTTGTTGTCTCTTCAACGAAGGTGGCTCATGATAAGGTAGAGAAGGATGTGTGTGTGTGTGTGTAATATTATACAGATCAGCAAATATTTCGCTGAGAGGTGTGTCTACAAAATCAACACCTATAATCATCTAGTTTTGAATTAAGAACTGTAATCAACTTGACTTTCATACGCATTCTCAACCCATCATCCAGGTCATGTGGCATTTAACTAGAAGAACCCAGAGAGAGAAGAGAGAGAAGATAACCTCATGATCATCATTATTATTATGATGGGCTTAAGACCACCCTGACTGTCTATGCAGCTCTCCATAAAAAATCAACGGTGGGAGGAGACCTGAGACAGCTCCAGTATATTTTACTCCTTTTAACAGCAACTAACAACTTTTCCAAATGACTTTATAAAATTAGAACTTTATTACTTTCTTGGTGCTTCAGCTCTTAGTCATTACCCCAAGTGTCTGTGTGTGTGTGTGTATTCCTACTACCCAACAACAGACTACCTTCGTTTTTCATTTCACCTCCTGTCATGATGACTAGGTAGCTGCTGCACATGCAGAATCATTGGCACCTACTCTCTCACGTAAAGGAAATGGGATTCGTGATCTTCTCCGCTGATCCTCCCCAAGATGCTTCTAATTTTGAGAGACCTGTGCCAGCATTCTTAATTACCTCTCAGGGGTGCAAATTAACTACTTAGCAAAACAAACCTTGCGAAATAGAATTTAGGCTTCAATACCTTCAGACTGCAGACTGCAGACTCTCGTAATTTTATCCGGCTACACACACAGTAAGTAAGTGTAACGGAGTTATCATGTTAATCAACACGGGTTTTATGTAATGCGTCTAGCACTTGTTTCAAATTCTTTCTGCAGAACGATACACATGTACCAATTTTCAGCTCGGTAAAAAACAGTTTTTCATTCTTTTCTTTCTCTACTTGCAACTTGCCTTGATTCAGAAACAGGTCCACTTAAAAATTAGAATCTAGAATCTAGAACCTAGAACCTAGAATCTGGAGTCTGGAATGTCTACATTAAACTTATACAGAGCGAACTGCAACTCAAAAAATTAGGTTGGGGCTGATGATGAATTAAAGCATCACGTTTGTTGGGATTGGGTTAGACGGTGTGGTCCTATTTCATTTCCAGTTGAAGAAAAGTTGTAAGCTGTCTCAGAGTAAGTTGGCCCATTTAAAAAGTAAAAAAATTACAGAGGTATTTCATTTTCGACTTGTGGAGCCTATTCATAATATACTAAGGAAGCAAGTCACCAACACTCATTCATTCTTTTTTTATTTTTAAAAATAATAATCATCTGTTTGCTCATCCATTTATTTTATTCCATTACCCTATTATCATAATTATCGTCTTGTGCACTTCATGTTTCGAGAACAGAGGCCTCCAGCACTTAATACTCAATCCACAAAGGCAACTAAAGGCAACATAACGAGGACTTCGAAAAACTAAGGGAAGAGAGAGTGAGACGAAAGAGTGTAATCTAATATTATTGTACTCACTCTTTGCTGCGTTTTCTATTCTCTGTAGGTCTGTGTGAGTGGAGATCTCAAAACATCAAATGAGTTGCGGCTTCGAGCTATTTTGCCTTTTTTATTGTTTTCCTCTGCCATTTAGTAGAGAGATGCGTTCTTAAGGCATCTCAAAATCTCAACTTCCTGTGGCTCGGGAAATCTACAATTACAGACAGTTGATAGATAAATACTAAATACCTATGTATCGTTTAATCGACAGGCTGCAGTGGAAAATTAATTTCTCTCAGAAGAATAAACAAGTAATAATATTAAGAGGCTACTTGTTCATCAAACAACGAACCATGGCATGTGTACAAGTCTGTGTGTGTGTAAATTCAATGATGTCATCATGACGGGATGTAGATGTGATCAAATTATAGATCTTTCAAGTAATCTACATTCCTACAACTCACCGTCTACAGTCTTCAACTACATCTCTGCACATATCTCGCTGGAGTGGAATTCTTTTTTCTTACAAACTCGTCTTTGGACTTGCCGACACTTCTACATCTTCTTGTTTTTGAGTCAGATTCACTGGACAAGCTGTATATATTAAATGGCATTATAACATTCAGCATCTAGAAGCAATGAAATTTCTCATTCATCTTGGAATGTGTGCTGTCCAAAAATATTAATGATACAGAGCGTTTTGTGCTTTATAAATATTTACAACATGGGAAGGAGAAGAAGAAAGTTGGTTTCTATATTTTTAATTCAACAATGTGAAAACTACTTTTTAAAACATACATTATATTTGTAACAAACTAAACCTTAAATATACAAGTCTACATTATCTAATAACAGGGAGTTTGAGAATTACATTGTGTTTTATTGCAATATTGACAGTTTTATACCAACAGCTAAAAATAGTTTGCTATAATCTTGATCATGATGGAGTTTAAACCAGTATTGCTCTATACACGTACGTACACACCAAACCAGACAGGTTCAGTGTCAGAATATGTCACAGTAGCGCTAGGCTAAGTGGTGCGAAGTAAAACATTAATTTAATTTAATATAAATTAATGCAAATTTGTTGATCGCAATAACATATTATCATGATGATAGCATTAGATGAAATTATGTGACTTTAGCATCAAAATTAGTTAGGCAAAAGCTGAAGAGAGAAAGATGCAAAGCCTAGAATTCATCTTTACCCTGCTGGAGCAAAGATCTCGACGAATGGAGCTTATTAAAAGGGTCATTTTTAAGGTTATCTGAACTTTCAAGCAGGAGAAACCGCCTAATTCATCAATAAAATTATTTGCTTTATTATCACAACCCACTGCCCACTGTAATAAGTATACAAGGCTTCACTCCAAGACTAGTTTTGATTTAATGCGTTTTCTTTTGATTTCTGATAACTTTGTCACGTAACATGTCTTGCCGCCTTGTCCTATTTGCTTTGCCTTTACATGCGGATTTGCCATTTGATTTCATCTCTGCCTGTAATAGTACAATTACCGTTCTGTTTCCCTTCTTGTCCCCATTCCTCATACACTTTTGGTTTCTTCCATTCAATCAATAGTCTCTCGGTGGACGATTAAAACTTAACAGAGGAATTCTATTTAACTCTCAATGTAATCTCAAAAGTCTTCAGTGAGACTAAGACTCTGAAGTGATTAACTGAATACTTAACACAAGTTTTTTCCATGCTTCATGTATTTTTGTGACATTTTAAACACGATGTAAATCAACATAGAGATATCTTGAAGTGTATGTATATTCATCGCATGTATTCGCAAAAGAATTTAGCAAATGTATCTCCTCCATGCATTCATACTCGTATGAATGCTGTTGATAAGAGAATATTGAGTGGAACTATTCATAATAATAATTTTGTCAGATACGTTTGTCAAAGTAGAAGCCATCCAGCTATCAACTTAAGTTTCCCGATGTGCACAATTCCTTCGAAGCAACGAGATCGTCACCAACACATTGAAAACTTGCACAATCATCATCATTTATTACAAAATCCGAACATATTTTTCAACATCGAGTGAGTTCATTGAATTTAAGAAACACACGGAAGGAATGCTACAAAATAAATGCAACCAGTAACCATACACAGAACACGCATGACATTCCGCTCTCCTCACTTTGAGTTCATGCGGTTTTGATAACACGATGACAAATTCATACCTTTAGGAAACCTCATCATTATTATCTTCATGATAACGGACAATGCTAACAATGCTTGTCTCAAGGTGTTCTTTAGTTAGTACCTCTCCACGGTACCTCTACTTACAAGCATCCATCATCTATAGTTTGGTATGAAAGTGTTAATGAAATCATTATTGGCCGTGTATAATATTAAGTAAGGAGAGGCTGTGTAAAAGGAGATGTGGCAAAAAGAATGATAAGAAGAATAAGAAGAAGAGTGGGGCGAGAAGCGACAGAAGTAACACGAGAGACAGAGAGGATAGAGAGTAGAGAGGCGCAGTGTGGGTAGGAACAAGGACGGCTGGAGGATTAAGCAAAGGAGAAGACGATTGAGGAGTGAGTACGGGAGAGATGTGAAGACGTTGGTGAAGACGTTGGTGAAGACGTTGGTGGTGGTGGTGGTGGTTGAGGAGGAGGAAGGACATTGAGGAGAGTGTTGAGTGCATAGGCAGCAGGCGTTTCTAGCCACACTCGTAGCCCAACAGTTGAACCAATAAATCTTGGACTTGGGTGTCAACCATCGCACCGTAAGAGGAACGCTCTGCCACCCTCAGCCACACTAACCTCACACACACACTGAACAGACTTACAACACGAATCCCCTCCTTCCTTCCTCCGTCCTGGGTTAATACTAAGCCATACCGTATACCGTATACCTACCAAAACCAGAGTCTGCTCCTCAACGATTAACCCCCTCACACACAGATGACTCTACTCAACCTCAATCCTACCACCGACCAACTTCACTTCCACCAACCCACACTTAAGCACATTTCGCACAAGTCTCTCATGTATTCGCACATTCACTCACATATTCGCATTCTGCCTCACTCTCTTCCACTCCTTCAAAATAAATCCCTTTTTCAAACTCATTTCAACTCTCGAAAAGCACCGAATTTCAAAACCCTCAGGAAATATCCGGAAGACTTAACGCACCTTCAATTATTTGAGGAGTGTAGAATGGTTTTTTCAAACCTAAGGCTTGTGTAGTTGTGTGAAATTAATTCAAGAGGTTACTTTTGCAAAGGGTTAATACAGGTTGATATTTAATTATGCATAAATGAATCCACACACAATAATATGATATCTGTCGGTGCTTAACACTTGAGGTCATTAAGGAGATTTCCTTCTATGGATGATATAATATTCTTAAAATGATTAAGTGACTGTGGTGATGAGAGTGCTAAAGCTTAATGAGCCTCGAGAGTACAATGGACTGTGAGGTGTCAATCAGAGGCCGGGATCGAGTGACACATGAATGGGCAGTTAATAAGACACGAGTTGGTGGTGGTGAGTAATTAGAAGCTTCGTCTTCTTCTCCGACTCTGTGTCGGTGGTGGTGAGAGAGAGTGAATAAGTTGCGGGAGATGCTGGTGGTAATCCGGTAGCATGGGCTGGAACCGGGTATTAGAGTGGAGGTGTTGACCGGAGGGGACGAGTTTCTCGGAGAGAAGTGTGATCGCGTGTAGGTGAGACAAAACACGGGTAAGAATAGGAGAGAAGGGGTTAAGTGGATGTGTGAGGAAGGAGCGAAGGACGGGGATTGGTGGTTGGGTGTGTGGAGAAACCAATGGGCACTCGGTGTGCTCATTAACGCCCCACGGCGCTACGAAGGGCCTGGAAGGCGGCTGCTTTCCCACTTCAGTCAGCGCCCACAACTGCCAGTTGCATCCCAGCCCACACTTACTTAACGTTCGGGCAGACGGACGTCCAGTTCTTCTCGAAGAACAAGAAGAATCCCAACAACACTCCACTTCTACCACCACCACCACCACCACCAACACCAACACCACTAAAAACCACCACCACCACCACCACCACCACCACCAAACCTACAGCAGCAGCAGCAGTAGTAATACCCTACCACCTTCTCCACTACTGCCATTCGTACCCTCGACTTCGTGCCTCGAACACTCGTCCTGACATAGCTGCCCCGGAGAAAGTATTGTTTCCACTGCATTTCCACCACTCGATCACTCTCGTCCTCACTAATTACCATGTGCTCGTCCTTCGACACATCTCCTTAAGGAAGTCTGACGAAGCAGGAGGAAAGACGAGTGAGGAGTGTCAGTCAGTCTGTTTCTGCCTGTGTCACTGATCTCATGTGTGTCTTCTTTGGTGGTGGGGAGAGAGAGAAGAAGACGAAGACGAGAAGAAGGTTCTCACTATGAAAATCGGACTATTTGCATTTCTTGGGCTGTCGGTGTGGGTTCGATAAGACAGACAGTTTGTGGTGATAAGGAGGAAACTGAGGATATATATATTTATTATAGTGAGTGTTCTCCTGTTGTGCGTCCTGGTGTGTCAGTGATTTGGTGTGTTGATATTGATATTTTGATATCCTCCTCATCACAAAATTTAATTAGTATGAGCCCAGTGTAGTTAGTAGTAGGAGTCCTCTCTTTGGGGTTGGTGTGGCCACTTTCGGAATAATTCTGTTCTCAATGCGTTTCGAACCACCCGTGTCCCTCGTACCCGAAATGGCGTTTCCGCCATTCTTATTGCCCAGGGCTCCCCCCGCAGGACCTGCAGACTTCTCCGTTTCCTCGTTGCTGAGTCAGAACCCTTACCTTCCTCTGGGGGGGCCGGGAGGGTACCCAGGTTTAGTTCCTAAAATGACCCATTACCACAATACTCCCCAGCCCCCTGGGTCAGGGGAGGAGTACCGACCTGTGAGAAGTCTCCCACCAGACGACGACGGCGTTGTCGACGACCCCAAAGTTAATCTCGAAGGAAGAGACTTGTGGGAAAAGTTCCATAAACTTGGAACTGAAATGGTCATTACCAAGTCCGGAAGGTAAGACACACTAACTCTCCACAGTCACTTTCCCACATCATTCATCGTGTTTTCGTGTTTGTTGTTCTTAACCGGGTTGTCTCAATTTTCCTCGAGTTCTCTCTCCGTAATTCCGGACTCTCAACTCCTTCTTCCTACTTACAATACAAACTTGGTGTTATTGTTCCTCAGTGAAATTGCGTGTATATATTTAGTGCTTTAGTTTACAACCGTCTGGAGTCGGTCATATTTAATATTTATTAAGGTACGAGAGGAGAAGCTGCTGAGTGAAAGTGGTTAGAACTTTACCTCTAGAGAGTCTCCTCGTTTTTTATTAAAGGTATCGCTTTAAAGCTGTCAGTGCTTAAGCGGTTTTCGTTTGTGACCTTAGGTAAAAATAATAATGTCCGTGGTTGTAGGAAGGAAGGGACTGTAGGTAGGAAAGTGTCTTAGTGGGAGATGAGTTCATAGCGCCGTAAATAATTGTGTCCGAGAATAGGTCTCGATGGGTGATCCCTGGCGCCTCGCACTCCAAGGGGTCTTAGGCGCGAGCCACTGCCCGCAGTGATTATTTACATTAAGTGAATGTGGACTTTTATATTTAGAGACGGTTAACACCTTCCTCGTCCGCGTCCTTTCCAGGCAACCCTTTCTTCTCAGCTTGTTGTATGCAAAATACTGTACGGGGCTCATTGTTTCCCAAGGTGTTGATGACAAATACGACAAAGAGTTGCTGAGTAATCGCCATTCTTTCAAAGTTCTTTGTAAATGCTCTCTCACAAGAAGATCCGTATCGGAGACTTGTCTCGTTTTGTTGGGAGGCGGCTGCTGCTGCTGTTCTTCTTCAATATGCAGAGATACAGCATTAATAATACTTGACTCAACCTCAGGGTATATAGAAACTTCACTTTTCACCATCCAAAACTTCTTTTGCTGAGTGGACAAAATTATGAGGCCTCTCTATCCCAGCATTGTCTATTTTTAATGGCATTTAACTTGCGTTAAAGGACAGGAGAGGCATTTAACTGAACAAAATTGAATGCTTTGAGTGAACAAGTCTCTTCACGTACGGATCAGTAGGTTTTAAGTTTTAACGGGAGAAGAGCAGTAGAGTGGAGGTAGTGAGAAAAAGGAATTATTCATTTCTTCGTGTTACTTCTTCAATACTTTACAGTCATTATTATAATACATGTGAAATGTAAATATGAGACACACCAAACACCATGGAGTGAGAAACGAATGTTTTGCGGACTTATGCTAATTGATTGACTAGACGAGAAATATCTCGGGGATGTGTAATTTGAATTTTTGTCGAGTGTAATAAACAGAACGACTTCGATAGGAAATTGCCTAGCTGTGCACATACATACGTGTGTGTGTGTGTCGCCAAAAATTACACCTCAAATATTATGATCGTCCAAGTCCAAATACAGGGACTTTGAACTTGTACTCCATTTTAGTGTTTTTCGATGGAATGGCAATCAAAATGTGAAACGTGGCGGTCTCGAAATATCAAGCGATAAGATTTGGTTGGCACAAATGTGTCATGTTTGTGTGTTCTCTTTCACTCTTTCATGCTAACCACAAGTTAAGTGACGGGCTTATTTCTCCGAAACAATAATAATAATATGGGCATTAGCAATGTTTACATATCTAGTGCCAGCTTTGTTCTCAAATCCCGGAAGTGTCAATTGTGTATTGTAATATTTATTGCTGGTTTCACTGTAATGAGCTAGGCACGAATTAGAATATTTTCACTTATACATACACGATTGATTTGAACCACGCGTTTTATTTTGTGAGGTACAAAAATATGCTATAGATTTAGATTGTATGAAATACTGATGAATCATAAAAATTCACATCATTGGCCGTAATACCCGTAATGCTGTGTTAGGAGTTGTATGAAATCTATAAACATGATTGAGATGGTGTTGGGTTGCATGCAATTTGAGACATTTTGATTAAGTTTTGCGTGTAGCGAAATGCATAGCAGGCAGACATAGGTATGTTGTAGGCATGAATCAATGAATCTCAGAAACTCGGGTTTGAGCAAAATAGATTGTTGTGGATTGTAGACGCGTGAGACTAGTTGTGTTATGTGGCTTGTCTAATACCAAGGAGTGTGTAGTTAGTTTGTACTTTGCACTACTTGGCTTTAGTTTTTAGTTAGAAGTCTAGTGTGGTGGTGTGCACATTATTAAATCAGCCGAGAAGTAGAGAATACAAATATTACAAATGCCACACAGATTGGAGAGGTGGGCTTAGGTATGTTGGAAGTAATAAATTTGAATGCCACCGAAGAAACTTATGAAAAGGTAAAATATTTTAACATGTTTGTATCTATTGTATACTCGGACTTATGGGCTGACTCAACAACGAGTACGAAGGTGTAATTAATTTTGTCTTAAAGCTAGTTTTTCCCACATAGAATTGCCCACGTCCTTCAGCCTTGATTGCAATTTATAAAACTAATAGCTGTGTGCGATCTTTAAGATTCGGCAAGTATCTCACAGTGATTTCGTTGAAGTAACAAATTCTTGTGTATCTGTAAATCGAGAATGCATCAGCAACAGTCAAAGCAGTGGTGAGAGCAGCCAGAAAGGATAAGAGAGTATAAGATGGAATTCATTGTTAAAGTACTGGAATAGATCGCTGTGTCTGATTACGCCACAATACAACTGGTCATGATGGTGGGGTGTTGAGTGTTTGTAGCAGAAACCTTTATCCAAACACACACATACACACATTGAGAGAAGTCAGAGAAGTCATAAGTAAAAGATTGTATGCATGTGTGTGCATGTGAGAGCCCTACCCGTCGTCGTCGTCGTTCTTCACCAAGTAAAGAATGAAAGGACTATGAAAATGAATTTATTTGTTCAAACCCATCTACGAGCAAATTTTATATTCCACTTTATTACTTGAAGAGACTTGATAATGAGTTGACTGGTCTCTGCTATCATCTTGAATCATTTTATACTTTTATCGCACTCAGAAAGCTGTTTCTTTTTTTACCTAAAAGTATTAGCAAGGGATTCAACACCCTTGAATGTATGTTGTGACTGATTATGAGCGAGTTTAACAAAAGACTCATCGTGGCTGGCAAAGCTTGCTTTTAATACTTACTATGCTCACTTGAAACATTCACATGACACGACGGCGAGCAGCTCAGTTGGAGTACTACGAGCCATTAAGTATTTTCTGTATACATTCATACGCTTATTAGCTGACCGAACAACTGAACTAACTGAAGTTGTAAATGGGGTTCGTACAAGATGAAAGGAGGTGAACTTGGCCAGCCAGACCGGGTTTTCACGAAGTTGGACAGGAATAAAAAGTGAATGAGAGACCACTCACACTACATAATATACTTCTTCTTCCTCTTGAGGGTTTGATGCTGACGCTGGCAAGCAAGTTTTCGACGAAACATGTTACCATTTGTTTGTTAGTTAATTTGATCAGCGCTATTGATTAACTTTGAATTATAATCATGTTTGTACATCTATGGCAGACATCCCAGTTGTCCAGTCTAACTGCCTAATTAGTGGCGGCCTGGTGAAGAGCGATAATAAAGCCAAAACTGAGGGAATCTTTTTTCATTTTTATTAGGCGAATTGGAAAAATGCATCATTATGTTGATGATCATACATATGAGATTACAACGGGATTACGAAAACGGCAGAGTTTGTAGATCGCGAAATCATAAAGCTAAACCCAAAATCTATGACGTCCAATGACTATAATAATCGAAGCTCTCATTTCACAACCATCGGTCCGTGTTGTAGTTGATAGTCGTGCTTTGACTGATTAATATGGCATCATCAATTACGTACTGCATGTGGAACGGAATTTATTAATTTTGACTTCACACTGACATGTTGAAAAAGTGTTCTCCGACATGTGGAACCAATGCTATTTGTACATGGCAGCAGCAACTTAGGCGACTATAACCAACTTGAATATATTTCGTTCGATTTTACAACTAAATTAGTACTACAGTTTGTATCTCACACCATGACACATCTGCGCCATGTGTGAAAGTCAGCCTAGCAAAGAGATTCTATTTTTAGTACCCCAAAAATATCTTCTAGTCTTTGGTTTGTACAGTAGCATTCAAGAAGACACTAGTAGATCCTCCTTGTGAGGTCCTCCTCCTCTTGTCATTATGTCCAATTAATACATCTGCGGAATACCTAACGAGGACAGAAAAAATAAACTCTTGTTTGAAGGAGTAAAAGTTATACTGTAACTGGCTGTGTTAAGCAAAGAAACACTAAATTCTTCCGTCTTCCTATTTTTCTCTGCTACAATCTTAGAAAATGGAGAACCTGGGACACATAATGTCGTACAATGATCCTTCTACATTCTAGACCATTAGTAAGCTCACCGTAATTTTAGGTATACTTTAGAAGAGTACAGGAACACAGTAGAATGAGAGCATTGATAGAACACGTTCACAACACAGAACGCAGTTGCAAGAGACTTTATATACGCTTAATTAAGTAGATCACGAATTGGGGCGTTGATTGTTGCCGCTAGAGTTAAATTTGATCCGGTAAATTAGCAAATGCATACACACGTATGGTGAAGGCGGCAGTTGGTGTCGAACAGAGTGAAAGAGAAAATGAGGAGTTTATGGATTGTCTATAGAGAAAAGACTTGAGAGACAGAGAAAGGCAAAATCCCTGGGAAGTTTGTCTGCATCGATGACGCTGAATAGAAAGAAGGGAAATCCGAGTTTGTATGAGTGAAAGTGGTTGATTTCGTAATGAGACAAATTGTCGAACTGCCAGGGACAAAAGGAAGGTGCGTTAGTGGCCAATGAAGAGTAAGAATCGGCGGTGTTTGAGACCAGATCCGATTCGGGGTTGTCTCATACTCTCGCTTAGTCATTTCAGCTGTGTGTCTTGTCCTCTTGTCATAAATTTTGACTCTGAATTTTAAGACTTACTGTCAATATACCCAATTGATGTTGCACTTGATGCTGCTGTCTTGTTTGAACTTATTCGGAGGAACTATCGAGTGTGTTGAGACTCTCGGGAACAGTTGTATCTACGAGATATACATCTATGAGATGCTTTGGAAGAAGGGGTGTCATGTTAGTGGCGCTTATCTTCTTGATTGTAGAGAGAGATAGTGGGAATTGGAGTATAAGTGTGGAGTGTAGTGGCGATGTGGTAGTTTGTGAATAGCAGAGATGAGTTTAGGATGTGGTATGGAGATGATTATCAGGAGGCTGTTGGAGGATTTCGTAAAAGCTTTTGATAGGGGACTACTTAAGGGTTGCTATAATGGCAGTGTGAGATGCATGCATACATCTGAGGCCGAGAAGGTAATAGTCCGTTGTGCTTGAAGTTGGAGGGGGAAGTGAAAAATTGGAATCGGAGTGGATGTGGGGGGGAGACACACAGTTACCCGGTATCGGGTCGATTTGGACTCTCTCTCTCTCTCTTTCTCTGAGTTTCTCCGCCCTGCTGATTTGCCAAGAGGATTTTGTCAGTGTCGGTGGTGGTGGTGGTGGTGGTGCGGTTGAGCGTCTCTTCGTTTCTTTGCTCATCTTTTTAGAGATGCCACACGCTTGCTCCTTCCTGGATGAATCAGTGCTACACTTCTTCTTCTTCTTCTTCTATACTTTCTTCTTCTTCCCTTCTTTCTTGCACTTCGCTCTCTGACCAAATTACGATGTGCGGTGCGGAAGATCCATTGAGCGGAAGTGCTATCTTTTTTGCTTTCATATCCGAAAAAGTAGCTGGGCTTTTAGGGCTCTTAGGTATTGCCAACTTTTATTAGGCTCTCTCAGGCGCCCGTTATATTACATTGGACGCATCTTTTATAGTTCACTTCGTATCTCTCTCTCTCTCTCATCCTAAATCGAGTTTCTCTCAACTCCTCTTCTCCCTTCATCCGAGTCTTCCTGCCACCACCAACACTAAAGAAAAAATGTAGGCAACACTACACGATACAACCACACAAGGACTCCTCACTCAGAGGACTCCTTCATCTTTTAACCATCTCCACCTCATCCCTACATTATCTCTTTTCTTACAAATGTCGCCTCATATTCTTACATTTGAATGCACAATTAGAATCACCACGTCTATTTTATTTCCTTAGGCATCAGATTGAAAGTTAAATCCTTATTTCAATACATGCATCTACTTATTAATACACATCTCTATCTCGTTTCAGTGAAAGATACGAAACCATCAAAATAGCATTGAAATACAAAATATACTTACTGTTTCGATAAAAGAAAGCTGTTGGTAGAAATTATGGATACTTCCAGGAAGATTATTTGTTTCTGCATTGTAGAACATATGAAACATCTCTATTATCGAAACTAGAATTTAGTTCAGCTGTGCGTTCGTTTACTATGAGGCGTAAGATGTTTTTTACGCTCCACAGGAAAAGTCAAAATAATAGAAGAGGTGAGAAAAATTGCAATAATTACGTGTGGAGGCAAAAAGTGTTTTCACAGGCGAGCGTTAGATTTATTTTCCTCTCGAATGAGGACCTCAAATGTGTGTGTATGTAATAATATCTGAGTCGAAGATAATATAATATGCGCTTGAAGTGGATCTTGTAGAGAGACAAGCCAATAAAAGTATTGAAGGTGTCATGTTCAATATGTGATGGTAGGCTTTTCTTCGGCCATGTTGTCCACTTTTTCTCACTTCCGCTCCTTTAGACAAGTCACGCAAGGGCTCTTACTTTTTGTTCGGTCTGGGTTCCCTTCCTTATATATTAAATATAACTTCCAACCAGACTAATACTTCATAAGGTCATTTCTTACCAGGTGATCAAGTATTAAGGAACAAAAGAACATCAAAAGTGTACCCGAGCGATCTTTCTATACGCATATAAGTATATCTTATGTAATGAATACAGCTACACAGACTCATATGACAGGCCGCGATGATGGTTTTATCATCCAGGTATAAAGTGAGTGAAACGATTAATTGAAATTTTAAACTACGGCTTGACTGCACTTCTGTGAAATACCTTTAATAGTACTTGTAAAAACTAAATTTAGTGACAAGAGAGCTGTGTGTGGATTTGAAGAGAGAGAACACAATCAACCTTAGTGGAACAAAAGAAGGAAAGTAAATTACGTAGAAAAAACTTCATAGGATGTTTTTCTTTTCATAAATTCCTTGGAGGGATGTATTTAAAATAGTTTGTGGGGTAGGACACAAAAGATTTACGGGGGAGCCATGATGGTTCCATGATTATGATTGTGATGATTTTATTGAGGGAATTCCCGTTGTGATCTGAAAACTGTATTGAGAGTTTGGGAACGATTAGAATGCCATGAAAGAGGTCGAGAGAAAAGAATGAGTTATATACACGGGAAACGATGGGTTTTAAAGGATGAATGTTCTCTCGTGATTTTGTGAATGGTTGGTGATGATGTTGGACTTGAAATGTGTGGATTCAATATGGCTGGCTCAAGTAGAGAATATGATGAAAAGTATGACGAGTTCTCATAAATGAATAGTAGTTTTGACAGCTTTTTCATCTCAGCTGCGTCTCTTTGAGTTCCCAACCATATTTTGTGTGCCATTGGCTAAAAAGAGAGCTTTTGATATCCTGCTTCCTCACATACGGATTATAATAATGCTCCCCTATTTCTGATTTAGCGTGCTAAGCAGTAGTAGCACGCTGATATGTCAACTTACGATTTTGCCCTATCACTTCAAAAGCTCTGGGGATGGTGGACCCTTCTTCTAAATTTCAAATGAAGATATAAATGAGGCCCTTTGTGGTTTAACTCTTAGCTTGCTAATAATATGTTACGGCAGTCTACATAATTTAAAATGATGAATAGGAAAAACACAAATAGTTCACAACTCTTCTTGATTTTTATCAGCCATCCTTATAGCGAAGATTCAAAAATCAAGGAAATCTATATCTTATCGCAGCTCAGACACACAGAAAGAAATATAAAGAACGGATGATAATTAATTTTAAATGCAGTCTCAAAGGGAAACTACAAAATTTTAATAAATACGTTTAAATTGCATACTACAGATTTGCAACTTGATTTGAGTGGTTGAAGCTAAAGCATGCTGAAATGTTGTAAAACTGATGTGAAGATTGATAGTAACTTAGCGAATATGTTTTGATGGTCTCTTTGATATTTAACTGGCCACATTACGGGGAGGAAGGCAGATGATGTGAGAGATGCGACGGTGAGATATTTGAGGTGGAAAGATGATGGCTGTCAAACAATTAGGAAGGACTGTAGAGAAGTGAAGGGTGATGGGAAGTATACCGAAGTATCTCACCCTGGCATTGTTTTCCTTGAGTTTTGTCAGCTCTCACGGCGCCCTCCGATTTGTCCGGTTCGATGAGTTCCAAAAGGATGAACCCAATTTGGATACAAACACACAGACATAAGGGTCTCTTTCTGACACTGACCGTGTTATTCAGTATCTCTACCACCAACAGCAAACCAAGCAAAAAGGACCCTTCGAAAATATTATTTACCAGCCTAGAATTTTTATAATCTGTTTGGTACTCCAGTATTGCTTTAATATAGACAAAGAGACCGCAATTTAGCGAGATAGACCTCCACTTCAAAGAAGTGAGATTCAGAGATCAAGACGATGCACAGAGAAGCTCTTGAGATCACCAGGGCTCACTGATACCTCTTAATTCAAGGGTAGTTTTCTTACAATTCCGGCAACACACAACATTATGCTCTCTGATACCCTTAACTCTACTTTCTCTAACCATCCACAACATGACAGAAGGCCTTGTCTCTTTCATTTCATCATGCATCGCAGTATTTGCCTCGCTGTAATGTGATACTCAAGTCCTTCACAAATGTCAAGTTTACTGTACCCTGACTGACCAGACACTGAAACTGACTATTATCCGAGGATTTAATTCAACTTCATTCTGTCTGCGCGAGAATGTGATGCACAGTTTACGCATAAACATGATACACGTAGAATTTTTGTTAATGACCGTCATCCACATTGGAACCCTTAGCTGCAGTTTAAAATGGCCCATTAATTAATTACGTGAACTAAGCAGAAGTACAAAATGTTACGACGCGACAATTTTATTGCTCTTTAGCAAAGTTGCGTCTAGAGACAGACCTATAAATCGTGCTTTTTAGTTATGACTTCAAAATGTAAAATGAGAATGAATTACATAGGCTTGTAGATTGATGATGATGATCATCGTGTTCTTCATGAGGTTTTTGCGGTGAGAAAGAAAAAGGCAATTCTGCTCTCTTGATCAAGCCGTCGCGTAGCCATGATGAAAAGTTTTTATCAAACGAATTCAATAATGGTAGTTTTTTAAGTATGTTCTGATTCAATGACCTGATGTTTCTCCGTGATGGATGCACACAGAGAGAGGTTTACATAGGCTGCTACATGGTTATAGGATGTGAGAGACATAATGTATATATTGACCACAGACGAGTGAAAAGATGCACAGCGTTGGTGCGAGTGGTGGTGGTGGAAGAAGTCCCTTCCAATAAGTGAGTGGTGGAAGAAGAAGCTTTAAAGTTAAATTTAATTGAATGAGCTTCTCTGTAGAAGTTTCAACTTGAAGACTTCAAGAGTTGGTTGGTTGTATAGCAGCGTTGAAGATGATGGTGATGATGGTGCTAGTACTTTTTTGCTGCACTCTTTCATTTCTCTCTTGATTTGAGCAACTTCTTCCCGTCGTTCTTTCGTCCGTTTCGTGGGGCTTTAGATCGAATCTCTATGCAAAAAACAGAAAGAGAAATTACATTAAAACGGCATGACAAAGAAGAGACTGGCATATGCTTAAATTGCAAAATAAGCACTGATGATATACGCGACCTATGAAAGCACAGAGAAGCAGTTTTAAATGTTTCAGGGGTATTCGTCGTCATCAGCTCTGTGTGTGCAAGATTGAGATAAAATTAATGCTCGGACTTCATAGGGAGGACATAATAATTTGATGGTGATCAGTTAGTCTGTTGATCTTGAGTGAACAAGCATATGAATAAATAAGTGTCTCATTGTGGCAAAATGAAATAGCTTACAGGGAACAACTGCTACAACTCTAGTGTTGTGACATGGCATAAAGTATATAACGCCCATTCATTATACAGCAATGTAGTGTGCGAGAGTTTGACACGCCTTACTATAAATAATCTCATTAGCACTGTTTTTTCTTCTATCTCAACTTTAGCTCTAGCTCTACTTTATGCTTAGCTATAAAATTTAATTTATAAGATGTAGATACACTTATCCAATCAAAATTACCTACTTATTTACATTCAAGAATGCCAGACTGCGTGATACTTAAAAATGACAGAACTCTAATAGTTACTTTACTATGTTTCGCTTAGGTGAAAATATCTTATGGTAAATATAAAATATGCAAGTACAAGCACGGTTGTAAATGTCAGGGAACGAGTATTTTTATTTCTTGCGATAACAGATTTTGAATGCAATGAAAATAAATGCAATTGAATGAACATCTTGTAGATTAATCTAAAAGAAATAATAATATCATTTCCTGTCATGAAAAAATCTAACCATATTAGACGAGTAGTAAGTATTCTAATAGTGAAGGTCCAACTTGAACTAAACCATCAGTCAGTCAGCAGTGTATGAAACAAAAACTGAACCCAGTATGAAATAAATACTTGTTTTTGTGTGTGATTGAATGAATAGATATTATATTTTATTTCAATTCAGTTAATACATGGTTAACTGTCTCACTCGCCTTGTCTGAGCGGTCGCCTTGTCTGAGCAACTACTGATTAGTGAGTACTGCTTATAAATTAGCACTGTGATAAATTTACTGTAAACACTGAAGCCCAGTGATCAATTTGTCGGGGAGTCTGTGAGTCTAACATTTGCAAAAGATGAGTGACATGAATTAAATTACTAAACACATTCGGAGCACAGCGGAGTTTATGTCGTATTTATAAAGGAAATATTTTAAGAGTATTCACCTTATCTTCTGGCTTGGCATGGCTAAGTCTGCGACTACTTGCTGTACTATCAATAAACTGCTTGTAAGGGATTGTATGAACAATTTCAGCTCAGGGGAACACGGACCATTGAGACAAGAAATGATTAGAAAATGTTGCACATATTTCGTCAACTAATAACAATATTCATAAATTGAACTTATCTTTAGTAGAAGCTGTGGATGACTGTTAATATATTTGTGACTAACTGTGATATAATAATAATAATAATTACACAAAACCATTCAATATTTAACAATTGTTCTATTTGATGTTTTGCAGGCAAATGTTCCCTCAGATGAAGTTTCGAGTATCAGGATTAGATGCAAAGGCCAAATATATTCTTCTTCTGGACATTGTAGCTGCAGATGATTACAGATATAAATTTCATAACAGGTAAGATTGGACGCTGTATCTGCGTTTTAATTGCATTACATATGTTACGTGAGTCATAATTTTTCTTCATGTGCTAATAATAATATATAGATACTGTGCGAAGTTGTAATTTTGATGTGAAGCATTGACAGGATACAAAAACAGCTCACTTAATTAAATCGTTATTCCAATCACCGAATTAGTTGAAAATATTATCACAACATAGGTGCTAGTCAGGTTGAAATAACGAGGGTAAATGAGTGAAACCTTAATAAGCTAAAAAGAGATAGAGAAGTTTGGTGTGGGGAAAACAGACAAGTTGTGCGAAGGTAATTAAGTGCAAAAGTCATGGTCTTTATCACACACCTAATGTAGGTGATAATTAATGAAAAGCGATATGAGCTTCTAATAAGAGTGATTAAGCACAAGTACAGGGCTATGCCCTAACAAAAGGCTAATGACAATCATTGATAACTACTGCACGTAGGCTGTAGGCATCCTCTATAACTTCAAACTATTTGAGCTCAGACATCAGACAGATACTGAAATGCAATTCTCAACCAAAAGGATTATTCGAGCGGAAAATTGTTTGCTTCACATTTGATGATCATACCTGTTTTACCCTTTTCTCTGATAAACTGAAAATAATACTCGCACACCCACCATTTTACTTTTACCTGTGTAAATAATGCCCAAAATAAAATTGTTTTCAACATTTCAGGTTCAAACGTACAAAGTCAGTGCCTATGACTTTGTACGCAAAGTACTGCTGTGACTCACACAAGTCCAGCAGTACTTTGCGAAAGGTAAATAAATATACAACCTCGAATAGTTGGAATAACTTTGCGTAACTTGTA
Source organism: Isotomurus palustris (assembly GCA_034696625.1). Classification (NCBI taxonomy): domain Eukaryota; kingdom Metazoa; phylum Arthropoda; class Collembola; order Entomobryomorpha; family Isotomidae; genus Isotomurus; species Isotomurus palustris. The sequence goes on along the minus strand of JAQGAD010000088.1, from coordinate 45,668 downwards.
TTTTACACTTTTAAACTATTTACACTATTATGACCATTAGTCTACTTAACCTTCAAGATGGCAATCATTCTAAACTTTGATTATCCTTTGTAGTAGGTGGATGGTTGCGGGAAAAGCTGATCCAGAGATGCCCAAACGAATGTACATTCATCCTGACTCACCATCAACCGGGGAACAGTGGATGCAAAAAGTAGTCTCATTTCACAAACTTAAACTGACCAATAATATTTCGGACAAACATGGCTTTGTAAGTTGTTTACTGTAATGTTTGCGTAAAAAGTTCTTGATGAAGTTCATGCCGCCGCAACTTTAATAAAATCGTAAAACCTTTTATTATTTAGTGGTAAGGGAGTTTTTAATTTTGATTTTATATTTGAGTTCGAAAATGAAAGGAGAATGAAAGTGTGTGCAGGTCGTCTTAATTCCTGTGGAGCCTCTCATCTCACACACACACACACAAACACACACACGTCTAATAGGTGAGGGTGCCAGGTAAAGGCGTGTCAAATATTTAAAGGTTCATTAGGAAGGCTTCTTAATCTCCTCGAGGTTTGAAGTGTTGGTGTGTTCTTGTGCTCTATCAGCACTCATTAGGATTCGGTATCATTTCATTCAGCTATCTCCAAACTTACCTTTATTATTACATCTACTGAGCAGCAATGATGCATTATTATTAGAGAGACCTGGTCAGCCTGGTCTTCTCCTCTCGCTGCCCCCAGATAAGTAGTCGTAATGGTAATGACGACTTCATTTGCGCATCCCGTGTTTCTCAATTCTCAGTATTAGTGAACGAACACCCTTGGCATGTTCGGCTGTACTAGTCGGCTCATTATTACAAGTTTTGGATATTAATAAAGCTTGTTATGTCATATTCACGTAGAGTATTGCATGGATGGACATAACTCTATTAACTCCCGTGCTTTTCTGCCAGGGTAAAAATTATCAAAGATACCTTGATAATACTTACAAGCTAATGGCATAATCTTTGCGTGTAAGCTCCGTACCCAGCTACCAACAACCAACATTAGGTTTCTCAGCAAAGCAAAATGCTCCTCTGCTCGTTGAAACAAAAACCTGAGTTGCGAGGGGGGTTAATGTTAACATGAAGTTTCACTAAGAGTGAGATAACTTGCCTGCTTAGCGCATATTCTCAGATATTCATGATGTACTAATTGATATGTTGTCCTGTGATTAAGTATATGATAAAGCGTGCGTATGTGTAGAATACATGCTTAACTTAAGTCGTGTCCGGTCTTGTGTATACAATACATACACAACATGAACTGTGCTTATGCTTGAAAGGATGGTCGAAGCAATTCTTACACGTCCCTTTTTACCAATTTAAAAGTCTCAATGACTGTGGCTTTGTCTATCATATTATTATACGTGCTATCAAGCCATCAGATTAATTATTGATTGAGTGACACCTGAAATCAAACAAATGCTTGCGACGATTTCGCTGGAGTGCAGTTTTTAAGGTGTAGGGTCTAAAGTAGAGGTTTCTTCAAGTAAATAGTTTTTACGCAAGTTCTTACTCAGTCAAGAGAGGTTGTTTCCCATAATTTCGAATTAAATTTCAACTTGATTCTCCCTTGTTAAGGCTTGAACAATAAAAAGAATCACAAATTTTCCTATTTGTAACCGTATGATCTTCATAATCTAGTTGACTGTTGTAAAGAACAGAGGAAAGAACTATTTTAACATCCTAACCACATTATTGGCAGCAGTAAAGGGTTTAGATGAGTCGTATAAATTCAGCTTGTGTCTTGTTTGGCTCATTTCAGTAGAATAAGTAGAAGGAGACGAGCTAATTTAGAGTTTGATAAAGACTAAGCAATTGAGATAACAAAAGAATGGAACAAACGAGACGAGTTGGAATACAAGGCCTTTGTCACACAAATAAAAGCAATGTTTATTTTTCTTCCCAGTTGAGCGATATCTTCTCAGCATCTCTTCCACTCTGAATGCAAGTTACAATATTAACCTTCTTTTGCTTTCAACTCCTCGCAGTTTTTACTTTACTCTCGTGCAAGCTTACAAATATCTGGGCAAACAATTAATTTGCTCCTGGATAACAAGAAGCAAAAACTCCATCAATTGCAATTCTAATTGCACTGCTAGTAAAATGTCAAAATTACCTAATGCTGGAAACTAATTACCAAAAATACTCAACGTAGCTTCTTTTTTACATTGCTTTTCGCGGATTTATCGTTGACCCGAAATATAAACAGTTATACAGTATTACATATTTATACCTATAGTCTCTGCGACTTAAGTTGCATCTTTTTTTTACTTGTGAACTTCCAACACAACTGGCAATCTCTCTCACTTATCTCTTTGGAGGTTAGTCTTCATTAAAATCCATAATAATTCACCCTGTAAGCACCTTTTGAAAACTGTGGTGCTTTGATCCGAAATAAAACTACTACACGGTGTCGCAGAGAGGTTTAATCCTATTGTAAATGGACCTCATGCAGCCCTTTGATATATCTCTCCTTTGAATTGGAGGATTCAAGGGAGACAACATCACACCCTGGCCTCAGATTCTGAGACACCTTATCTTTTTCGCCATTTCACACTTTGCAAGAAGATACAAGTACAGATTTATCTTTTGTTGTGTAAGCTTAAATCCCTCTTCTCGCTACACACAGTCCAAAGAATGGAGAAAAAGAAGATAAAGATGATGTTGATTGTCACGGAGATACCTTGTTTGAAGAAGGTCTCTCGATCTTCTCTCTGTTTCCTATCTCCACTGCAGCTCCTACGTTACATCTACACACACTCCAGTTTTGAGAGCTTCTTTCATTTTTTATTCCTACTCAGACTTACTACTACTACGTATCATGATGATCTCTGATATTGTCATCCTTAGATTTTTATGTAGTCAGCGAAGCAGAATTAAACGAACCTTATCATTCCAGTTGTTCCTAAGACCTTATAATACAAGCTGTAAGACTTTTGAATGTCTTTATTCCATTGGCAGGCATCTTTATTCTCTTCTCAGAGGCCGTATCGCTTTACACATTCAAGTCAAGCTCATCCATTCACTTTTTCAGGTGCTTCAAGCTCTACATAAAAATATGATACTTTCATCATCCATCCTCAGATAAACACGAGGTTTTACTTTTCACTCACCAGTTCCTTACAAGAAGAATACATTACTTTTAAGACCTAAGCAGATTCCTTATTTCCACAAAACTCTTCCTTTCCTCTCTAATATCTCGTGTGATAACGCAGTTTCCACGAGCATCTCCCCAACAATGTAATTAGTCACATGAGCTTTAATGGTCGGCCAACATTACAGTATGTTTCAATCCATCGCCTACTACTACTCTAGAGTCTAGAGCTGTAGATGGACATAATATTATTATGTAGGAGTAGTCATTAGAAGTTAGGAGAGCATGTTTGCGTATGACGGCCGTTCGCAGTGAGGAGAGATGGATCGGAAAGGATTTGTTGGTGAGATCGGAAACATGAGAAATGAGATGGGCGTGTACGAAGTGAAAGATAAATGTCGGTGTTGGAGAAATGATCTTGTTGATGGATAATATAATAGTGGGAGAGTGTGAGGGAGTTTATAGCAGTTTCTCTCGTCTCTCTCCGCACTTTCTTCGCTCTGTGTAGTCGAACTAGTCGAAGTCCCTTCGCTTCCTGCCTTCTATATATATATATATATATATATATATATTACCTTCGTCTTCACTCTCTCCTTTATTCTGTCTAATACTTCCTTTGCCAGCCTTTGCTAGCTCCTAGCAGCACATAAACAATTTATGTTTTATTATGATGAGAGTAAGAGCCCAGGATTGCTCCAACTTGTAGTAGTAGTAGACGACGACGAGGAGAGAAATGGTGGAAAACGCAAGGGATTTGAGTCGAAACATTACTCTCTGCTTCGTAGCCTCCTCAATGCGTGAAGGCGTCTGTAGGGAGGAGAAGAAAGATTACTATTTTACAATGTTACGAAGCCCACGAATGCACCGAAGATTCGGGAGAAGATCAACTAGAGACTCTAGACGTATATGTGTATGTATATATAATATATATAATATATAGAGCAAGTGAGGATTTTCAAGGAAGAAGAAGAAGGGATGGAGAAAGGGTGAGGAGAGAGGAAGGAACAAACGATGATGTCAGGTTTTATAACTTTTCAGACTTGGTGAGGTTGCAGTGATAGTAAGTAATGGAGATTGTGGAGAAGTAGCAACTTCACGAAAAGAAGGTAGGAGGAAGGAGAGAGAGCTTCGAAACGGCCAGAGAGAGAGAGGAATGAAATTTAATGTTCGAAATGTGTGAAGCAAAGTAAGTGGATGCGAGGAACCAAACTGAAGTCTTCGTAGCTTCCAGTTTCTCTACTCTAGTGTGTGTATGTATAATAGTACATAGTACATCCTAAGAACTTCCATAAACTTTTCCCGTCTTCAAGTTCCTCTATTTGTTGATAAAAACTTTTCCGGTCGCATTTTCACTTTACTTTTGTGCAAAAAAACCAGAAGCGCCGAGCTCCTATTCCCCCATCCCTATCACATTCCATTTAAGTGATTGTATCAAGCGCAAGCTCCCACGATTCTCACGTTTTCTCAGAATCTCTCTCTCTCTAGCATCTCTAGCATCTCTGTGCACTACCCAGTCAAGTCAGGATCAGAATTCCCATTTTTTTCAACGAAATACCTCCTAAACAATTGGTTGCATTCATTTCCTCCCTTAAAGCTGGCCTATAGATGTTTTTACTAGAAGCCTTCACAAGCCTGTGGAGTTACAGAAACCAAGTTTTATTTCGCAGCTTTTATTAGCGAGAATATGAAGTGAGGAGAGTTAAAAGGTATGCCGTCGTCGGAGAGTGCTATATGACATGGATCGATACCCTTGTTTACTTGGTAATAATAGTAGTGGAGATGGTAGAAGAGTACTTAATGAAGAAAGGGAAAGAGAGAACACTGCAGTTTTGGTAGTAGCACTTTCGTTTCATATACGAATGAACAAGTTAGAAGGGAAAGAAAGTAGAAGGAGAGGAATGAGTAAATGTAATATCTCCGGTAAAGAAGTTATATAGCTGCTGCTGCTGTTGGCTGTGTGACTTTTTACTTTCTCCTCGACTATTCCTACGGAGAAATAATAAGACTAGATACTAGATTCTAGATACTAGATACTAGATAGAGAACATAGACGAAGTGGAGGTGGTGGTGGTTTTGGTTGGTAGTAGTGTTAGTGTTGAAGTGGGTTTTAATATGAACCTAGAGATCAATGTCTAATTGCGGCGCCTTAGGACTCCTTCATAATAACATCATGGCTCGGTGGAAGAAGAGTTCTCAAGCTTTCCTCTCCATTATCCTTCCTCACCTTTTAAAATACTTAACTACCAGCCTACCACTTAGCATATATAAGGCCAGTCGCCATACACCACCACCACCACCACTCCCGTCTACTTTCTATTATATTATTATAGTCTTACTCAACGTGTTAAGGAGTGGTGGTGGTGGTGGTGGAGGTAGCAAGGTTAGGCGCTAATAATCGCTGCAAAAACATCCTTCCCAAAATTTTACTACACTCCGTTCACACTTCCTCACAATGCATATTTCAACTTGGTCTAATTCTGAACATTCATCGCTTTATTCATTTTATGGATTTTCAATAATCAGTTGCTTAGTTCTACACGATATTTCCCAAGGTAGAAAGCATTTCACCTTCACCCTCTCGACTCCATATTTTCTATAAATCTTCTTTTCAAACTAACTAACGAATTCGAAACTTCCAAATCACTTTGTTGTGAATGATGTCTTCAAAATTTCAAATTCTAAGAACTCCATTAAAATAGAATCTCACAACCTGAGTACCATAATTATTTAAACTTCAATCCTGCATATTTGTAGACTGACTTCAGGTCCGTATCGATTTAAGAGTCAAATAGTATTTACACACTCAATGTTTGGATTCTCCGAGAACAGAACGGGTAATTACAGGTGAGGAGTGAGACACGAGGTGTAAGCTTAATTCCAACTTAGCACATAACTCCAGACAAGTGATTGCTTGCTGTTGAGGCTTCAGTGCTTCGTTAGTTTGAATGAACATTTTTAATAGATAGGACACTATGATTTCTACGCCTGTGGACACATGTCGAAATACACTTGGAGCAGTCGAACTTGTCGAACCTGCACACACACACACACACACGGGAAATGATCGCGTGATAGAATTCTACTAGAGGACGTGTCTCCTGTCTCTTTTTGTCTCCTCAGTTTTCTATCCTTCTATCTTCTTGTATGAATTTAATTAATGGGCGGGTACCTCCACTTTAGTGAGACAAGTTCACAGTTGTACGCCTTGGTGTCCATGCAAAATGGATAACCTAATGATTTATACATTTCTTTATTCGCATTGTGTTGTCCCACACGTGCAACCTGGCTCCGTTCTACGAATTGTACACACAACACACTGAAATTAAAGATCTATCACCTTTCTCGCATCCACGCACAATTGTTCCTAATTCCGAATTGGTATTTAAAGAATATTCTGACGAAGGTACAGGACACACGTGGAAACAACAAACTATTTAATTTTATCCTCACTTTATTTCATACTTAGTCTGTTTCTTGAGTTGGTTTGGTAATAAAAATCACAGAGTACATTCTTTTATACGTTCAATTCTATGATATGATTATGAGTGTTTCATGGTATTTGTGGATTAGATAAATCCCCCCAAGATTATCTTGCAAACTCTTAAGAGGAGAATAAGAGAGAGAGATGCATTGAGCGAAGGTTGGCTCAAGAAAAAATGGGTTTGCAGTAGCAATTTTGACAAATGGATATTTGAAGAGGAAGATTAGGAGAAAACGATATTTGTGTAAAATGAAATGGTAGAATGGACTCCCTGATTGGAATACCCAATGCTCAGAGAGATGAACAAGAAACTTACTTAAAAAAGATCACCCTGACGCTGACGTCCCACGTCCCTCGATCATCTCACTGAACAGTCAAGAAGACAAGACTCAAGATCAATCCATTGAGTCTTTAAAAGAAAAAACCAGTTTCATTCCCGAATCCCCGAATTCTAGATTCTAGAATTCTACACATATCCGTATTCATTCCACGTCAGATCTGACAGTCCGAAAAATATTGTGGACTTTATGGTTTTTTGACACACATTATCATCTGTCTCAGATCACTGAGTTCGAGCTTGTTATTATACAATTGAATGGGGTACCTCATCTCTGACTGTAATGATAATGACAGCGATGGTGATCATCATCATCTTTTCATCTTTTGATGGGGGCAGCAGGAGGCAACAGAGACCGACCTCAACTTATCGGGGCGTCCGGTGGTCGTCCACTGCATTCTAAGAAATTAGTATTCTTTCAAGGTCTAACTTTAATCAGCCGGCCTAATGTCACTGGGTTCATTTAATAGATCAGACGATTCTATTGTTATTGAATCGGTTCTTATACCTTCTTACTTTTTAGCGCTATTAAATTTTCCTTCGTTCTCTTCTCCGTTTATTCTTTATGCGATTGAAAGATTCAATTGCTTTCTACAATTTTCCCGTGTGTCCTCCAAAGTTTAAGCTACTTAAACTTAAAGTGCAGTAAGCAAATTATATTATTCTCTCGATATTAAAATTTATATCAGAGTTAAATTAATATTAAATGATTAAATCCTCTTCATTTGATACCGCCGCCGCGTGGCTTGATTAAATTTACGTGTCTTACTTTCCCCGTCCAATGCAAAGTTGCAAAGTTGCCAAGTATGAACTTCATCAGTTGATCAATTAATGTGCATTGATCAACAAAGTTAGTGTTAAATGCTGTTAAAATGGGTTTTGATTGACTTTGCTTTTATTTTTGTAATTTCAAGCAGACCATTCTCAATTCCATGCACAAGTACCAGCCCCGCTTTCATTTAGTACGAGCCAACGATATTCTTAAGCTACCGTATTCTACCTTCCGCACCTACGTTTTTAAGGAAACTGAATTCATCGCAGTGACAGCGTATCAAAACGAGAAGGTATGTGGACAAATATTCAAATAATGTATTCATCTAATCTATGATCTTTAATTTGACCCTTCTCAAGTGTTCTAGGAGTCGACGTTAATTAATTTCTTACCTTTTGCAGATTACCCAGTTGAAAATAGATAATAATCCATTTGCCAAAGGCTTTCGAGACACCGGAGCTGGAAAGCGAGAAAAAAAGTCAGTGACAATTCCTACCATTCTTAATAATTAAATTTAAATAGGTCTATAACTATAAGCATAACCAACAATAGATATATAATATATATATGGACCAATTCAGAGTATTGAAAGTAGGATAATATTCTAGCTTATCAAGTCATTAACCGTTGTAGGGTTGTCATAATTCATAATACACGGTATGGTCGAAGTATTAACACATCAGATGTTTTTAACCAGATTGCATAACAGGCAGCAGCTAAGTACACTGCTACTAGGATTCATTATTATTCGAAAACGTGTAAAGGATCAAAATAACAGTCAATAATAGTGTGGCAGGCAGGATCGGCTGTATTAATTCGTGGAGGACGTGAAGGAAGGGTGACGGGTATCTATAAAGATTAGACTTATAATTGGGGTTTAATGAAGACACTCATGAATCGAAGTTAAGAAGCTGCAAGTTATCCAAATGGATCATAATAAATATACATAAGTGGGACTTAGTGAGTATTGCAGATATGATCTATGTTGAAGGAGTTCAAAGGGTTGAAAGGATTGATCATCCCAGAGGAGAGAGCAGAGGGCTGGAGAGTTGGATCGCTAGGCTGTTACATAAAATCTCATCACGTGCACATGTGGTCTTTTAATCATCTTCCTTCTTTGCCCCTCACTTTCGGTCCTCAAATAATACTCCCTTCACAATTACACGCTGTTCACATCCAAATTTGAAAGATTAAATATGGTTTGTCTGACAGTGTGTGTTTGAGAGAACACGAAACAAAGCCGTGTAATAAGCCCAGGTTGATTGCAAATCATAAATGAACAAGCAATACCGCTCTCCTCTGTCAATACTCTCTGTATTAATTAGATGAATATCCGTGGGATGATGAGACGTTACAGATTGATTCAGTGCGGTGATATTTCATCGCCTAACATTTCGAAATAACTGTCAGAATGGAAAGTTTCTAATTGATAGGGGACGGAGCAAGTTCATTTTGAACTTTGAGCTGCAGTTTGGATTATGCAGACTTCCAGGAGAGTTAAGAGTTAAGAGAGGTTGATCGATTGCAAGAAATAAAAATGTGTGTGGCTGTAGATTATTAGGGAGTAGGACGGTGTGGCGTCAAGAACACCAAAATGTCCTGATGTAAGGCACGGATGGAGGACAGAAGACAACGTCTGGTTGTCTAATTAGTTACAGTGTAGTAGTGTAAGACGCTTATAAGTTGTTCCTATTGCCGGCATCCCTTTGATCCCGAGAAGGATAAAATGAAGAAGCATCTTTAGAATCTGTTTGTGTGCTTTCCAACTTCCAACTCTTCGGAGATAGTCACAGGAGTTAATTAGAAATGCCTCGGAAATATGCAAGTGTACTTTTGGAGTTTGAATGCTTTGCGTATTTTATTGTAGCACACAAACTTCACACAACCATTTCATTTTGAGTGAGATGACGTCTTTCTTCTTGCCTCTGCCTCTCCAACTCTCCACTGCTAAAAGACTGAAGAAGCTCAAATGAAAATTTGAAATGCAGACGTTGTTAGCACTCTATACGCTTTAGTGGGTATTATTATTATAACGGGTTAGAAGGGCTCTGCCGTGCTACGTTAGTAGAAAGATGTCTTTTTACGGATGTTAAATTTGGACGGAGAAGACAAGCAAGGAAGGCAGGAATGGCGTACAGGATTATATCATACATGGCTAATTTTACAGATCTGGGAGGTACCATTAAACTGTCAGTCAACTCATTACTCCAAACTTCCCACGAAAACTACTTTTAGCTGTCACTACATACGGCATTTGTATCATTACTTCGTCTTGGCTCCTCACCCAAAGCATATCATCGTTCACATGAAAGTTAACAGGTCTTTAGTAATGAAGAAAGAAGGATATATAATGAGAGAGGTAGATTTTGTAGGTTCATTGGGAGATGTTCTTCGTCTTGTGGCTTCCGGTTGTTTCAAAAGTTGAGGTCCCAAATCTTTATGGTGCGTATTTTCCTGTGACAATGCAATACCCAAATTTTGCATCTTAAGTATCCTTCTTGAGTTCCCCTTCGTGAGTTTGTGGTATGGTATTTGTATTTAGCTCCGTGTGTAGTGGTTAGTTATATTATGGTAAAGATAGAAAATGATTGTCTCAATAAATACACACAAACTCTCTGCTGAGCTGATGCTGAGCAGTGTCATTGTGAAAATCTTATCACGCTTTCTGAACAGCTTCTTCAAACTATTATCTCCCTACAATCATTTACATTTGACAGTTGAGCTTTACGTGGTTGGAAATTTGATTGCTGTATATCCCTTTCGCACACAGAATTCGTGCTGCGATTTATCTTCTTATGGTCGTGAAGACTTCGTAGTCACTGTGAATCTATGCTGCTCCTATTTACGGTTACTGTTTACTCATTCGTAAGTAAGTGTCCCCAACAAGACGAACTGTGTGTACAATTGTAGAAGTAGGTTGAAACTTGGGCTTGGTTGGGACACTTTTTAGGGGCCTCCGATTGCATCTTTTACCTTGTGCAATCATGCGAATGTTGTACTGAGGGTGAGTCGCTTTGTTCTTCATCCCTATCATTTCGATCAGTTTCTTTTTTGGAGAGTTAATTGTGAGATACGAAGATGCTCTTTCCTGCTACTGTCAAACTCCTGTGAATGCTAAATAAATTATCAAGTGTGTATCCTCAGGCTTCGAGCGTCGATCATTACTGTCTTTAAGCCACTCATCACCACCACATTTCCAACACAGCTCTTTTTGTTCCATATTGATTTTATTTTTAATCGCCAGCAACTTTTCATCTTTTCATTTTAAAAAGTTATCTGACACATTTCATTCCAATGAAGAAACAAATGTGCGATACGCTAATTTATTGCGAGTCAAGTCAATTTGCCTGTCTCTATTTATATAATGCCAATTAGTGAGTTGGAAGTCTGACGAACCCAATTACCTTCATATGCTTAGATTACACATCGCACAAGGATTAAAATTTGCATGCGAATGCGAAATGTTCAAATTAATCTTTCTGGTTTGCTCAAAGTGTATCAAGGCTGCATATGCATATCAATTAATTATCCTCGTCAACACATTCTGCAGAATCGCGACCCGAGACATTCTCCATTGTGCAATACACTCAGACACACCGGTAGTGTTCGTCTTGACAATAATGAGTTGCAGCCAACGAGTGTGTTACATTTTTCTATGAACAGAACTTCTCATTCATAAAAATAGCAAAGAGAAATATAAATCTTAAACCTTCTGAGCAAACGATTGTGTCATTCTGTTTTCTCTGCGTGGCAGCTTAAAAGATTCGTGAGCGATACATTACAAAAAATAAAAAATAAGGGTTTGTGTTCGTAGAAACTTTAATTCTCAAGTCTGATGACGATCACACAATAGTTTAGAACTGTTAAAACTGTCACACGTACACTGGCATCATGTGAAATCTAAAGCGTGTGTGTCTCGAGTCTCATCATCGTTCGTTTTCATTTATATCTAGTGTGACAACATCATGCATGCATAGTGGTGGTGGCTTCTACGGTTTAACTTTTATGCGAATAACTCTAGCATCATTTCCTAGGCGCAATGTCATTCTGAATTCTTTGTTATCACACAGCTAGACAATACTAATGAATGAGCTCTCTCTCTCTCTCTCATATGACGGTAAAGGTTAAAAAGAGTATTACTGTCGTGGCAAATTGTGAAAAACACTTGACAAGGAGCGCAGATGTTCTTCTGACGATGTGAAGGATTAAATTAATTCGAGTATGGGTTTTTTAATGCGATATATCACACTGAGAGAGAGCTGGAAAGGTTTTTTTCTTATCCTTTTACAATTCAATGGTGGTGTTCAGGAGTGTTTAGAAAATTTGATGTAGTTTTCACATGCAGTTGAAAGAACTGCATAAGAACTGCATACACTGTGTGCGTTAAGTTGCATTTATGCGTTAATTCATAGTTGCACTGGTGATTATGATAACGGAGCCATTTAAGAGGGAGAAAATTTGATGTATTGATAGATAAGTATAAAATCGTAGGTATATATACTAGGTATTAATATGCAGTCAGTCAGTGTCAGTTATGTATGTGTGGTTATACACTTGAAAGATTATATATGTTCAGACCTTTGAACCTACGAAAGAAAATAAAGATATAATGCGGGGAAAACAAGTATTTGTTTAAATGACTTTTTCATAAGACTAGTGTTAGCGCAGAGAGTAAGAAATGTAAGAATGCAGAAAGAAATATATTTATGTGTGTGTTGGTTTTTGGATGATTAAGCAGATTTCTGTTTTCCTATTCAGTTTAAAGGGAATAATAATTTATGATGCAAAGGTTCCTTCTTCAACTGTACGGCAGTTTGCTTTGGCGATGACCCATGGCGAACTGTCGCGACAAAGTTTGACTTTCATCTTCACCGACTGACTGCATAGATTTAAAGAATTTCACCCTTCCACTTCAATACGGCTTAAAATGGACCTCATTTTTAACAGCAGCAGCAATGCAGTTGCTGTTGCTGCTGCCGTGTAGCAGTCATTCATTCATCCTCTTGAATGTGAGGTTGCATTTATCCTTCTTCTTGTCTTCTTGTCTTCCTTCCTATTCCTAATTCCCAGTAAAAACACTCATACGCAAGTTTAGTTAAGTAATAACCTACTAAATGAATGCATGGAGGTATCAACAACTGTCTCGTCTGGTTTGTGAGTCCATCTTTGTTCTGCCCTGACCTTTCTGGTGACACATGGAGTGTTCGGAAATGAAGAGTGATCAGCCTTGTGGTTTCTTTTCCTTAATAAATCAGTTATGGGTTGGCTTTCAAAGTCCTCCTAAGTCTTGTCTTTATGTCTAGTGTTTGCATTTTGAAACCAAAAGAAAGCCGACCGCAAAAATTACCTACACTATTAAAACTGTTAGAGCTAATAATTAGACGTTTTCGACGCCTCTTCTTTCTTCCCTTTGAAACTTAAGACGCTTGTGCGAGATTCCTCCGACTACTTATATGTGTATTCAACTAATCGATAGATCATTTACTGAAACTACGTAATTTACATTGTTGTTTTTCATGTTGAGCACCAGGTCCTTTTTCGAGGATTTATGATATTCAGTTTTTTACATTTGGGAGATACTAAAACACATATTTTATTATCATTTAATGTACTTAATTACCACCTATTAAAATTCCTGATTGAACTATTTCAGGATCTAAACAGATTCGCTTTGTTTGACGCTTTGTATTGTGCAATTTAAGATCAGTTTAGACAATAATATTGTACAGTCAGTCTGGCCAGAGATTCTTCCTTGAGAAGTTTACTTGAAAATGGAAAGTACATTCAACTTAATTGTTGAAGGTGACAAAAACTACTTATTTTACGAGTTCTTTATATTCTTTACTGGCAGGATTGAAGGAGTAAAAATGTAGTAAACTGTCTAGACTAACCTTTCAAGATCAGTCGAAGCCTAGGTAGCCTGTTAAAAAGTGGGTATCGGCGCAGAAAGGGACGCTTTGGACACTAAGAGTTAAATTGATTTTTTACAAAAACTCTCAACCTCGTTTTATGAGAAATAAGTAATGGTGTGATCTTTAATACCAGAAAATCCTTTAAAGTTGAGTGTTGTAGAAGAAGGTAAGATGCGCAAATGATTGAGAATAATGTTCTTTCACATCTATTACTCCGAAAGGCTGATGAAGATCGTGTATTTTTACTTAAACTCAACTCTCAATACCATTCATTGTAGCCAGTCGGCGTGAAAGGATAAATAAATGTTTATGTCCAAGTCGTAAAGAATTTCAGATACATCATCAGAGTGGGAAGTGTCGCGTAGGATCAAGAGATCTGCTTTTTCCTCTATGAATACAAAAAAATCAACGCTTATTTTATAATGTAGATAATGTGGAAGAGTGTGTGATCGCATAACATCATACATAACATAACACACACAAGTTCAGAGACCAGATTCCCTAGCCTCCTGCAACTTAATGAGTGAGTGAGCTTTTGACGGATTTGCTCATAGCTACCTAATAACCTAATAGCTGATTTCCGTGAGCTTCCTTGGGAATGAGAACTTTAGATAAAGTGTTGGTAACAGTTGAACTACGACGAAACTCTTTAGCTGTTGGCCATCATCGTGTAATTTTCTCCGTGTTGAGTGTTCAGCAACATCTCATTGTCTCAGGTGTAAGTGAGAGGTGTGTGTACGAAGGTAATGAGTATTTACTTGGAATTAGGCGAACGAGACCAATTTCTGAACCCCATTTATTTCGTATGTAAGTGTTACCTTCGTCTAATCTATCCGGTTCAGGATATCAGGATATCAGGATGCTGTGCTCTCTTGGATAATGATTATCTTATGACACCATAATATTATTCGAAACTTCGCATCGGAAACTAACATACAGAATTATTAAATAAATCTTTAGGGATTCATAGAGACCTTTCTGATATATGTCCATGCATGTCCATCATAAGTTCCGACTTTAACAGCTACCTCCATGTATATCAATAATTAAGATGTGGTAAATAGTTATCTGAAGGGCACCATGGGTCAAAAACTCCGGTCCACAGAATTTGAGATCATCCTTCTGTTGGTTTATTTACATTTCAAGATTGATTCTAACTCAAGACTTAATCTTAATATGATGTTTTAATTAGAATGAAGCATCTGTGAGCATCTCAGTGATAATGACGACCTACAACTAATTCGATTTGTATACGCTTTGTTTCAGCAGACAGGCGCTGTTGGCAGCTCAAAGACACGATCAGTCGAGCAATGCAGGACCCTCAGCCAGCAATAATCTCAGTTCCGGTCCTTCAGACTCTCTATGTCATGACAATGATGATGACGAAAGGGTTGATGTCGTTGGAAATGATCACCGGCCAGATTCCGTCTCACCACCTTTGACTCGACATCACGGTAAGAGATAAAAGAGATTTTTAACTTGTACATCACGAACAGTGAGAAAATAATACACAGAAGTACCTGCGAGGAGTCTCAGGAATGCAACCAACAGTTTTACTTACCAACACCACCAAAGTCCTCGTCAATGCCGTACACACACTCAAAGTAGTCTCAATCATCTCAATAGTAAAAAGAGTAAAAACCGGTGTCAGTTGTTGGGTTGGCATTGTCTAGTGGTGCGAAAAGTAGGTTTACTTTTTACTTTTTACTTTTTTCTCTGTAGACGCGCAGTGAGCCTAAGAATAAGACGAGGTTTTTGAGACTACGTTCTTCGCTTATCTCCTCGAATAGGTAGAATAAAATATAAAAAGGAGGACGGTGAATGTTCCGTGGTGGTAGAGATTATCGTATTTTTTAAGTGAGTCCTCTCACTGTCGGCACTTTTGGTGTAGGTACGCGACAAGTGTGTTTCATTTAAAGGATCAACTTGAGAGGCCAGTGGAAAGCTGAATGCCAAGTTTTTCTTGTAATTATTTCAATTAGAGGTGTCAAAGAGCAGGATCTTGTTAAGAGAGAGACGGCCACATTTCACCAGCAGATTTACTCACCCAAGTGTAAGTGAAGAAGTTGCTTAAGTTTAAGGAGGTCCTGGCTAATGCCATCATATCATCCTCCAAAGGATTACTAAGATTACAATATTATAAAGTATCGACGGGTTTTCATACCAAGAGAACTTCTCTCATGAACGATGAACGATGAAATGTGACTTAATGGAAGTGTAGAATAGTGGCTGTAGAGGAATATAATAATATTATATATTATATTGTAAACTTCGGAGGATCAATGCTATATAGACTTGTCTCACTCAACCCCGACAAATGGGACAAACACGAACGACTCTCTCTTCTCTAGTGTATGTGTGGTTGATGGATGTGTGTTTTGTATAATTCGGGTATTTCATGAATAATTCATCTCGTGTTCTTATCTGAAAGCGGATTTTGATCCCTTTGGTGGTGTTGGTGGTGGTGGAGGATAATCAATATATCCGAAATGTAGTCAATCCAATTGTGTCGTCCCACGAGGAAGAGGGTCAAGTGAAGAGGCCACTTAATCTCCGACAGTATAATAATAACTCACTTTTATGTCCTCGTGTAGATTTCGGTGGGGACGGCGGGCGACGCGGGGGAGGAGACGACAGCGACCGAGATATCAGTGACAGCGGGTCGGAGAGTGGCGGGGCCTTTCGTCCAACAGGTCGTGACCTCGATCATCCTAGTCCGAACATTTCCTTGGGCCCTCCGCTGCAACCACCGATGCTGCCGTACTTGTACCCACCGAACTTGTACTCGGGAGTGCCGGGGCTGGGTGGGCTGGGGCCGCCCCCCTCGGCGCTGTCTCTGTTTGGGGGGGGTTCGCCGCACTCGGCAGCCTCGCTTCCGCCCTCGCTCCTCTTCAACCACCTCCTCCAGCAGCAATTGTTCCATAGCGGTTACCCCCTCGGACCCCCAGTCTCACTCGCTTCCTCCGTAGGCCCTGGTAATCATCTTTTCTTAAGTAAATAGCCACTTACAACCAAAGCTTCCCGCCCGCCTCTTTCACGCAAATTTGAAACATTTCAAAATTTCAAATGACCCTCCCCTCCTCCGTCAGTAAAACTAATTAGGGATTTCATTTTTCTCATAGCTTTGCTAAAGGCTCACCGATATCTCCCGTATCCTTTAATCCCACCTGCCACGGCTTCGTCCTCCTCCACCTCATCTCTCAGTTCGAACTCAACGTCTGTCCTCGGAGGAAGTCTCTCGGCGTTCGAAACAGTCACTCCTTCCGGACACTCCAGTCCGAAGCAGGTCTCCCCAAGACAAACACACCCTCCCGAACTCTCAACAACAACAAGAACGGCGTCGACGTCGCCATCCTCCGGTGGTGTCCCCCCCAGCCTGCCCCCACTTGACCCCTCCTCAGTAGTCTCGTCGTCCTCACCTCATCATCTCCCCCTCCTTCACCTACCCCCCCAGCAGCATCCCTCAGAACTCAAGTCCATTGAGAAGATGGTGAATGGATTGGATATCAAGCCAGACGTCGTCCTGGGCAAGAGTGACGCAATCGATAAGTAATCAACCCATTAAATTCCTATCCAAAGTAATAATCTAGACGTAAACTACATTCCCCAAGGCCAAACTGTGCGAAACAAGTCTCCTCACACAATAAACTACACTACTACTATACTACACTCTCTCTCCGTCGTAGTAAACAACCTCTCAAGAATCAAATATGTGTCAACAATGTGGGATTCCCCGACAATTATTATTATCTAATTAACTCCTCCATGCTTTGCTTTCATTGCATACGAGACGTGTGTACGTGTGTAAGATGAGAGGGGCGTCGTGAACCGTCAAATCGCAACCTCGTAGGTCAGAATACAGAAATACCTAATAACCTAATTGTAGACTTAGTTAGTTAATTAAGACTATAGTAGAAAATGTAGCCTTAGAGTTATAATATATATTATTTATGTAGATGTGTAGACAACCAGTGCAAACCGACCCCAGTTTTTTGGTGATGAACTTCACTCCATCAGAAATCTTAGAGTACTTTACTGAGCTTTATTTATTTATGTAAAGAAATCCGTTTCTTTTTTGCTTTTGTTTCTCGCGTACGACTGAATGATTACAAGTGTAACACCCTCGAGGATTAATTCAATAGGCGTTTAAGTGTAAGAGAACAAATAATTCACATTTAATGGAAAGATGCAATTGTAAGTGGTCCTTCTATAAAAAAAGATTTAAAGTTACACACACAGTGAGACCAGTGAGACACAATTCATGAAGGTTTAAAGTCTCCGGATTTTTATACCGGAAGCGATAATGACACTCTAATAATGTGTGAACCCTCTCTGTATTATTCTTGTTAACTCGAAGACGATGATAAAGAAAGGCAATCTCCAAGGTCAAAGGTTGGTAAAGTCACTCATCTGAATGTATCTGAAAGAATTCTACTTACTGTAGTAGGATTAATTAGATTCATCTCCACGAACCCACAAAAGAACTACTTTTACTTCTTCTACAAATTCCAACAACAGCCATACTCCTCAAAACACGACAGCAGAAGAAGACATGTTTGTGTTTAAAAGTGATCTAGCATTATGTAATAATAATGTACAACTTGTAATACTTGTAGGAGTAAAATTGGATGTGTTAGATAACCTTGCTTTCAACGATGTTTGTGACAAGATGGAATTAATTTATGTCAGAATCACCCGTTCGGTGTGAGAGATGGGGAGAGTGACTTTTCAATCAAAATCCATCTGAAAGCAAATCACATACACAGCGAACTGTGTAGCATCTTCGACTGTGTAGCAATGAAACATACATCAGAGAATGGAGGAGAGACGCAAAGAATTAAAGAGCCAAATCGTATATAGTGTTAAGTGGGAATGAATTGTACTCTCTCATTATTTAATTAATGAACTAATATTCCAGCCAACTCAATAAAAAGGTATGAGAAACATGCCATGTTAATCCTGAAAGAAGAAAACGATATGTATGTGACTAAGTCAACAAAAAATAAGTTCTCTTGAATCAAATAAATGCCGACAAGGCATTGTACTAGTTACCTATTCCTACTCCTACCAACTTACCTTCTAGAAAGTTGTACTACCGTTATACATTACGATAAGATACAAACTAGGCTCCTTTGAGCCATTTGTAAAGAATAAAATGGCAATCAACACAAAATAAAAATAAATGTTTCTTATTTGCAATACAAACATTATCATTTGAAGAATAACTTTTACTTATTTCTTAATTACTCATCCCGTTTATTCGCATATTACGGCAACCTTATTATTATACACAATTACACAATACGCTGCACCAGTTTCATCAAACTCATTAATTAACGAGGCTTCGTGTACATACGTGTGTGTGTTTGTGTGTGTGCATTTTGAGATTAAACAACACGCGGACACAGGTCAATGTTCAATTCATTCAATTTAATTGTTCAATTCAGACTTTCACTCCTGACGATGCGAAGCAAAGGGGAAACGAGAGATTCTGTAGGAATCATCATTACACAAGAAATCTCTCTCACCTGAGAAGTATTTTATTTCCACTTTCAGTAGGTATATATTATTTAATCAGCTTACTACTCAGGACAATCTCAGAATTCTCTAAAGAAAATCTCAAAAGAGAAACAACTCCTCCCGACAAGCTTAAAAAATTAATGGAGAAAGTGCTTTAGAAATAATTAAGTTCTAAAAAAACTATTCGTCACCTGAGGCGGTAAGGAATAGTGCACAATGAACCTTAAGCATAATTAACTACAGGAGAAAACTAACAATCCTAAAACCCTGAATAAAAATAGCCCATAAAACTGCCTTGTTGGCTGCTTACTTCCCTGAAGGAAAACAAAACACGAGGATTAACAATAATACAAAATTTTCCTCACTCACCCAACCAAACCACCCAAAATATTTGTCATTCATAAACAAAGTGTAGCTCTGCTTCTATTAGTACATGTCACACATTCCACAGATCTCCTTCTAATAGAAAGATTAGACTACTTCCAAATATTTTGGTCTACAAGGCAATGATAAAAGCTCGGTGGTGTGTTTATTTCACACATGATGACTATCTTTCATTGTGCTAATATCCTTTTTATCCGTCTAGGTACGGATTTCTTTTGTGTAATGAGCATACACATACATTATAGGCACAGGATAGAGAGATATACATTTCCAGAGACAAGGAAGTCCATAACGCGTGATTGCTTTGGCCACAATGGTGTGTGTGTGTGTGTGTATACATACGTGGAGAGGGCTGAGGGAGTGAATTCGAAAAACACAATACAATCAGACACACACACACTAGAATAGAGAAAGACACGTATGAATTCATGTAGGGTGCTTTCACCATGTGTTAGTATATCTGGAGATAGATCGATGAAGAGGAGAGAGTCAGTATACAAGGAAAGTCTGAAAAATGCGTTCCCTTTGACGATAGTGTGTGTGTGGATACTTTACATGTGTGTTACATGTGTGTGTGTGTGTGGATAGTTTACATGTGTGTGTGTGTGTAGAATCGAGAGTGTGCGCTTCCGCCTTGATCGATACACCAAACACTTTCAACTTTCCTTCTTAAGAAATCCTAGGAGAAAGTAAGAAAGTAAGAAGAAGGCCTTCACAAGTCAAGTGAGTGGGAACGTTCTTCTTACTGCTTTCCCATCATTCGACGCGGTGAAACCTATTCGACAGTCTCCTCCTCTGCGTTATGATGGAGAGAAACATCCTTTTTATTGCTGTCAACTACATCCAATTCAGACTTTCAGACGAGGGCCTCTCTGTTGCTCCGTCTCTCACGATGTCAATCTTCGGAGAGAGACGATTTAAGATGAATAGCGATTAGGAGAAAGCCAAAAAGCAGTTTGTGGAACCTCAAAGTCTACTCAAAGAGAGAGAGAGCCAGCGTTTGTCTCTCATCGGAGCTAAGGAAATGGAAATAATACGCTTTTTAATCCCCGGGTCTTTTCTTCTATTCTCCACTGTGGTTCTTTTCCAGTCAACGGAAATATATTTATGGCCTTTACTATAATAATGCGGTGTGTACTTACTTACTGTTTGTGTGTATAATTGATGGCAGGGAGGAAGGATTAAGCTAATAATCATAATATTAATGAGAGATGCGCATAGAGTATTTAAGGAGAGAATTAAAGGGAGAGTTGAAGAAGAATTGAATCAAATGCTGATGTGTAGTTGTGGTGGAGCAGAGAAAGCTCCGTGGCTGATGGATTCCGAGTGAGAAGAACGGAGTTTGGAAGCTTACTTATGGTGAATAAGGAAGGAAGGAAGAAGGAGGAATGAGGATATATAAGGGACTTTTATGTGTTGTTGGTTAGTAACGGGGATACAGATGGATTAAATTAATCCACGTAGCCGCCAAGAAGACAAGTGTAGCGTTAAAAACATCAGTCTGATTGGAACAAGATCCAATTGGCAGAGGAAATGTCAACCGAAATGGAGGAGTCGATTTGTTTCGTGGAAAGTCAAGTGGACGTGTAGCTGAGGGAACAATATGTTTTCTGAATTCCCAAAGAACAAGCTCAGCCTCACATCTCTACTAACTAAATGTACGTACGTACGTACACAAGGATACATCGGCTTTTTTACACCAAATCTTCTTTAGTCTTTCCCTCGTACAAGTATACAAAATACAAACTATATCCTCTACAGATACTCTCAGCCTCCTTAATGTGTGGATTAATGTGGATACATACATATGCCTTCTGTGTGTGTCCTTCACACATTCACTTCTCCTTATCTCTGAAGAACATCATCCTTTGCTATTTACTTCTCACTTTTGCAGGGAATGAAAAAAAAAGTTGGAAATCTTTGTAGTTGAAGAAAGAAAGACTGGTGGTGGGTTTGTGGAGACTCTTTTGATTGTCTGCGTCCCACACTTCAGTACCTTCAAACTGTTCAAACTGTTCAAACTGTTCAAACTGTTCAAACATCATGAGACGACTCATGACGAGAGAGCAGACTGTCCTTTCATACGAGAATGAAAGATCTTTCTCTCTCATCATCATCATGATATGATGACTCCTGATTTACTCTTTTCCTTTTTACTACTTTCCCGTTTGTCTCAGCACATCATCGTCATCTCAATATATATATATATATATATCCATATCCATATCCATATCCGTATATATCACGACGTCTATCCTCTCCTATATAATATTTATGTCCATGTGCCTTATGATAAATGATATGGGATGATCATAAGACTACAAAACTACGGCCCTTTTTTAGAGTGGTTTTCGGTCGGGTGTTGTGGGATCTAAATGTGGTGATGGTAGACAAAACATCAAAGAAACATTGAAGTCCTCTCATCACAAAAGAGTTGCTCATCTCCTTCTGTCCCTTTTATCTTCGTGACATGACATCCCTTGTCCTTAGATCATCCTAGAATCCTAGTAGAATTACTTTCTGTCTCCCACATCTTCTCCATCCTCTCCTCTCTCTCTCTATATATATATATATATCTATATATATTTATATATATCTCCACCGTATAGTCCCAATGGTTCATCAAATCTCTCACCGGGTCCTCTTCACTCTCTTAAAACACGCCGAGACTCGTGATTTTGCACTTCAAACCAATCTCCCATAATAAATCACGTGTGTGTGTGTCCACAATAGGTCACACACAGGTATCCTGAGTGTGCATCCTAAACTATAGCACTGCAGTTTTTTAAGTGGCTTCTCTTCGCAGTGTGCAAAGGCAAGTCTGTAGTCTGTAGTCTGTAGACAAGTAGGCAGTCACACACAAGACACATTATCCCAGAGTGGAAATCTTCAGTCATCATTTCACTCGCATGTGATCCACTTGAAGTGAAATATTCTCTCTCTCTCTCTGAAGTAGACAGGGAATCCCGATGACGATCATGATGAAAGGCTTAAAAAGTTTTTGCCAAATAAGAAAGGCTGAGAGTTTAATTTGGAACTCGGTATAAAGAATGAAAGTATGAAAGTATGAAAGTATGAAAGTATGAAAGTATGAAAGTATGGAAGACGCGGATAAAGATCTGCCGGTGGTGGAAGTGCATTCGAAGATTTCATTGGTGATTGTGGAGGAAGTAAAAGCTGGAAAGCTGAGGCCTATGAGGTTGGTTGTGGGTTGTGGTAGTTAATTAATAGGCCCGTGAAATGCAGAGGAGTTTAAAGGGACAATTGGTGTGTATGGATTTAGCAAGTAAATAAATAATTCAGCGTGTGGGATGTTGTCATTAGAGTAGGAACGAGTAAAAGGACTTTTCCTTCAAAGTTCTTTTACATAATACTTGTTGGACGTAAAAAGTAAAAAGTAGCAATCATAATGATACACTACGACGGGAGGAGTGACGGAGCACCACACCACCACCACCGTCACCATCGAATATTGCTTTTTTATTTCCACTGGAAATGTACTTTTTTCATCCAAACTATAACACAGTCAATTATTAAAGGACATTAATAAAAGCTCTTCGGAGTCCAAGGTAGCATCGCATATCGCAGAGTGTTGTTCATTTGAATGAGAAAAAGTAAATCCACACAAGTACGTAACACACACACATGTGTTGTGTCCCAATATCTCCAACACAGTTTAAGTCTGTTGAGAAAGTCGATGAATTTTTAACTCCTCCGACTGACTGCCTGTTGCCTGTTGCCTGCTTCACTCTCTCTCTCTCTCTCTCTAATAATAATAAGTGGTGTCAGTCGTCCCAAAGTCTCTTCAATATATCTCTCGTCCATTATTCACCTGAGTTTCGAATTAGATTACCCATCAGATGAAAAACATCGTGACTCCTTCCTCCAATTTAAAAAATTCGCAACTCAGCCCTCTTCGCTCATTTCATATTGATGAAACGCCACCCAGATAATCGCCCATTTGAAGACTCAAAAATCTAACATCGGTGTGAGTAGCACCAGATAATTCATAATTCATAATTCATCCTCGATGCCTCTTAACTCACCACTTTCATCAGTTTCATCAGTTTCAACCCAGAAACTTGTTTCGCCTCCAATTTGCTCCTCTACTCTCTTAGTCTTAGCTTCCTTCCTTCCTCACGGATAAATGGATTTGGCCAACAAAACCGATGACGACGATAATGAAGAGTGTGTAGCGCTGTGTGGTGGAGATAAATGGATCTTCCCACAGACAAGAAGATGATGATAGGAGAGTATGACTGATTGTATAAGGCTGATGATGATCTGCGTATGCATTTCACTTGAAAAAGGGAAGTTATTGGATTGAACAAGGAAATTAAGGTGGGAGGAGGAGAAGTCAAAAGTAGTGAGGGTAAATAAACCAAGGGGACGCAACCAAGATTGATTATCATCGCACAACAGTCTTCAGTCTCGATCATCATCATCATCATCAACATCAGCATCATCGGCATCGTCGCAACCGAGTTGTCTTCTCCTTTCATCTTAACATGATACCTTAATCTTCAGTCACTTTCTTCACCCGTCGTCTCACCTTCTTACCATCTTATACCTTCTTCTTCCCTGCATCTAATTATTTCCGCTCCACGATGCACACATATTAATTCCTACACTTATTTGTCCACGTGAGACGAACTCACAAATAAGTGTCCTTCTGTGTGGACTAGCTGAGTGAGTGAGTGTGTGTAATGAAATAGCACTTAAGCTATCGAACACACATATCCACCAAGTCTTTGCGTTGCGGAGAGTGACATAAAAAATGCCGAAAGCCAATTCTGGAGTGTCTCAAAGTATGCAAAGTGCCGATGGGGGTGTCAAAAAACTCACGTTCTCCATTGAAATTACCTCACTCTCTGAATGTTGATTGTACATAGCTTTTATCTCCAAGTGCCTTTCGCATTATTTACTCACAGATTACGTATACCTTGTCTTTTATTGTTAAATACTTCTTAGTAGTCTCATAAACGGGCTCTCAACCTCCACCACAGTCTCATCGTGCACTCTCATCATACGCTACTACTACTACTGCGTCTCTCGTAATGTGGTCGAACACATTATTTACACCACTGTCATTAGCTCCACGGTCATTTCTATTTGATTTCTTCTACCTCTACTGTACTTCCATACTCCTCAGTCATCACGTCCTCGTCTATTTCTTCTTAAGGAGCAGCAGTCGACTGATGATGAGTGTATCACTTGCCTCGCCATGATTATATACACCAAATATCCATTTGTTTAGAGACCTGATCATCGTCATCCATCAGCCATCACGAGAGAAACAACACAGGCAAGTAGGCATCGGAGATTGAGGAGAGCACCTCCAACTCATCCCGTCCTACATTTATTATCTCTCCCTATTCTCATCTCATGATATTTGATACATGATCATTAAACGTGCGTTTTTCATTGTTTAAATTGCTCGTGATTGTCGATTGTCCTCCGCATACGTGTTCAATGTTCACGTACCAAAATCTCATTTTTTACTTTTACTCCAGTATTCTTTCTTGGCTTTAATAGTGGAAACGTATATCTTCTCCAATCAGTTGCAAATCAATAAAACTCTCCTATATTCCTGTATTTGCAAAATCCCAATTATTCCCATTTTCAGAGCCAATTTGTTCCACAAGGAAAACAATTACCTGTGGTTTGCCGTTTTAATTCTTTCATCAGTGTCAAGGCAGAGTGTGGGCCAATTTAAATTGCGACTAATTCTTCTGGTAAAATTCCTCTTGTTTCGTATTCTTCTGATCTCAAAGCCCTTTTGCGGTTGATTGTTCCTTCAGAATTAAATGAGTTTGTGGTAGACCTTTTCAACACAGCTCCCAATGTTGAATGTATTATGGGATTCCATAATTTTACACAATAACCTTCACAGATTAGGTGTGCATTTTTTTCTCATGAATTTGTACAAATCGCAATTTAGACAAGTATCGTGTGGATTTGAATTTCGAAATTCAAAGTACACATAACAGTTTATTGATTTCCCTGGTTGTCGTTATTGTGGGTAGTAATTATTCAAAACTTGAGACGGCAATTAACAAACTGGGTTATACAGTTTCCTTCTAAAGTATTTATCTAAATTGAGATCTAAATATTTCCCCGAGCTACAAATCGGTTGCTCAACAGTCAACACACAGTCTCTCGCTACATAGCTATGAATTAGTTCATTAAAATATTTGATGAAAACTCCGAGTTAGTCTGTGGGCCACAAAAGCCATCAGTTTAAATTGGAGGATGGAGCCCAATAAGTCTTTCATGGATGTTGTTCACGTCATCAAGTCTGAGTTAAGACCCCCATCGATGCCCTTTTTCAAATCTTAATTGTTTTGGTGAAATCCTCTTAACACCTTTTCTTTCTTCTTACGAAGAACAAGCTTATAGAGGTGCAAGCAGCAACCTGCCCTGCTTTTAAAAAGTGAGGGTCGCTTATTGTTAGTCGCATCGCAGGTAGCACCAGACGGAGAATACACACAACCTCACTTAATTTTTTTCTCCAAAGTGATCTCTGTGCCATTTCACTTATTGACTAATGGTTATTTCTTAAATAAATATTTGCAATATTCACGCCTATCCTTGTGTAGTGTGTGGTGCATTAAATCCACACAGATGACTTGCGACGAGAGACATGTAAATGAGTAAATGGAGAACCTTCTCAGGAGACGAGTTAAAAGACGACGACGATGATCTCATTCGTCGTTCCATCCTACCTCTCACACGTTAAGTAGATCAATAAAATCTGAAAAGGAAAGAGAAGGCGGATCAATGGAGAGTTGATGATTGATTAACTCCTGTTGGATGGTTAATCGGGACGCAATTGCTCCTGGTAATTACGAGGTAGACATGAAGGGAAAGGTGAGATGATCCAAGAACGAACGTGTTAACGTTCCCTGTTTTTTGTCAAGTGGCTATAAGGTTTACTATATATTGTAATAACATCTCGATAATAAATGAGGGAGACGGTAGTCAGTGGCAGTGAGTTAAGGAGAAGAAGAAGAAAGAGTGATACAAAAACTAATTATCAAGTAAGTTCTAACTAGACCGATTACGAGGAACATGAGGACATATAAGGAATCGTAAAGGAAATGTACCCAAGGAAATTGTCCACTTATCTTTCACTCTCTCTCCTCCAGTCAGTCAGTTAAGAAGAAGTCAGCAGTCTGAGATAAAAAAGCGGCTTGGGAAGAAGTCAGCCAGGGCATGTTTTCAGGGCGGCGTGATCTTCTCTCTGAGGACTTGATCATTTCAAGTGATACTGCAAAACTTGCCCATCCATCAAAGCCGTCGCTAACTCCTTTGACAACACTACTAGATTATTTCCTAAGAGATGACGACGATGGCCAACACAACAAGAAGAAGCAGCAGTAGCCATGTCCACTCAATTCTACAACATGCATCATCACTACTTCTCCATATAATAATATAATACCAGTTTTTTCTCTCACTTTTTACACGACAGGTCTTCTCTCTCTCCCTTTTGATGACCCGATCTCCTGATTGGCACGACATCAAACGAAAAAGTCAAATTTGCCCTGATCTCTCATCCTTCTCTCTCTCTCTCTATTGATTCCGTCTCATCATTTTAACAAGCCGACCACTCCTCACATCAATGCTTGCTCATCTCCACAACTAAACTATTACACGGCCAAAAGAACAACTTCTTTTATTGAGCCCAAACACATCCACAGTATTGCATCTTACATCTCTAATGACTCCCAAACAGAGCTCCTTAAAATAAAACCACACTTACTAATTTATTGGAGACTGACTTAAATTTTATTGTTATTTACTTAAGGCTCCACAAGTATCGCATGTCGTTATTTCGTGTGTGGAGGAATTCACGCATGAATTACTCCATCCTTATTAAATATACACACAGCCTCATCCCAACAAATTATAATTCCACCCCTGGAACTAAACTAACAACTAATATTCATTCTATCCCACACTGATTAATTGCAACCCACCACCGAATAAATGCCAAATTACAGTGAAATCTCGCTCACCCAACTCACCACCACCACAGTCTCTCTCTCCCATCCATCCCCGTTAAATTAGAAGAGTGATGAATATTTCAAAAAAAATTGATTGCTCTCGTAAACATAATGCAGTATAGCTTGAACCTTTAAAAAATCAATAAAACTAACAGTAAGACGTGTAAGGTTGGGTTAAGTACAGGTTAAAATTAGGATATGAAGTCTGTGTGTGTGTGTGTGTGTGTGTACAGGTATGGTGTTGGGACTATTACAGAGTCAACAGTGTAATCCATAAATCATTTATGGCCCGACGCAACGAGTTATTTCGACAGAAAATGTCTGTGTTGTGTTTAACTGAAGTCTGCGCTGTCTTGGGAAGCCGAGTGGGAATGATCTTTGTGTGTATTTTAAATGGTAATCCTGATCCTCGTTAATTCTCCTGGGTAGGGCAGGGTTCTCTACGTTCCCAAACTTCTCAAACTTCTCAAACTTCTCAAACTTCCCAAAGTTTTCATCCTCCGGGTTTAAATGAGAACGTGTTCACGATATTGGTTTGAATCATCATTATCATACTTTCCAAGATGAGTTGTACGAGGAATGCAACAAGAAACAAACACACGAGAGAGAGAGACTCATTCATTCTCCCTTGTAACATTGTGGAAGTGGAGAGATCCCTTGACTTGTTGCCTTTCTTTTTTGGAATTACCTACACACACATAATCATAACGAGATGTTTACCAAAATTCTGTAATGAATTAAGAGAGAAGGATAGACTGTCTGACAGCTCACATTCGTGTGGGGCACGCATTGAATTATTCCAGGAATTTTCTCACTCATCTCGGACCACCCTTTACGCCATTCCCGTACCTTCTTAATTGTATTTATTGGTTTTGATCCACTCATCTCATAACTCACCTCTAATTGTCTCCGTCTCAATCACCATAACCCATCTTCACTCAAATTAGCCCTATTAATAGCTTCACATCAAAATTCGCACATTAATCTTTAAACAAAGACCTTTGCTATAAAATATATCCTACATTACATTCATACTTAATACAAACGAACCAAACCAAAATTCACAAAGTTCAAAATGCAAATAAGGAATTCCGCAGAGTCTCTTTATTTACCAAACATTTCATTTGTTACGTACATTAAATTAAACACTCTTAATTTTTCTTAAACAAACTGAACGCATTGGACCGTGCAACCTTGTAATTTTATTCCACACTCCGTTTACTTGTAGTCTCGCAACTTCTTCGAGTAGTATAAGAAAAGTCACACTTTTCTACACAAAACAATTTAGCGTAATTTGAACTCATCACACGTCAATTTGCTTCTTTTCTATCCCCTCGCTAATACAAATTACAAATTTCATTTCTTACTTTTGAATTTTGACTTTTGACTTTTGAGGCAGATGTGTGCTTTTCTTGTAATTTCCACGTGCACAATTTCCACTCATTCATTCTCTCCCTTTTTCAATAATAACTGGGGAGAATTAATTTTACGGTAAACTCTAAAAAGAACTAAAGAAGTCTACCTCTAAAATATCAAAAAGAAACTCCTGTCCTAATTCCACACTAGTTTAGAAGAGGTATTTTTCATCTATAAAATACGAACTACTATTACAGAGAGACGAAGTACGTGTGGAGGTGGAGGTGAAGGTGGATTTCCACGTAGAAGATTCATCTTTGATTATTGAGTGCGAGATAATCGGAGAAAAATTGGTGCTGACCACAAACAATTCCTATTTAGTTGATTGTCTTTTCATCACGTCTTCCATTTATTCTGTCCACCTGTCCTCACACACTCACACCTACTTCCTCCATCCTTCTTCCTTCTACCTTTTCTACCCTAACTAACTAACTACCTTCTTGATTACCAATTTCATGTGGGCTCTCTAATCAAACGACATTATACACTCCATTTTACTTAATCTCCCTCCTCCCTGCCTGCCTGTGTACTACACTACCTTCAAATCATTTTCTCTGATTGCTCTGTGGTTCACACTCGGCTCAATCTCATTGCAAATATCACAAACCCACTTTAATCAATCCCACAATTACCACCACCACCACAACCTCCAAGTTAATTCCTCCAAAGTAAAGTTGACAACGTTAGACAACACACACAACCAAATACCAAATATGCGAGCATCCCAACTTCAAACGCATTCGTGTCAAATCCAAATCTATAATCCTCTCTCGTGGAATTCATCCATACACAACACAGTACACAGTCAACAGAATAGAGTCAGTTGCCGATCATGAAAGTGATATCACAAAAAGAGACCCGTTCGATTCTGGCTACTCTGGAAAACATCATTCTCTCCAATGATACATAAATTTAATGTGTTTGTGACGAATGGGCATAATATTATATTATTATTATTATTATTATCCACCACACAGTCACAGTCTTTCCTCCTTGCCTTCCTACGATTCCTCTGTGACAGTCAGAGGCAAGGAGGTTGACATTTGGAGCGACACTTTTCCACTTCTGTAATGTCACCCGCAGGCTGACATCTAATCCATATGTGCATTATACATATATTATACGTATTATATGTATTATATCATCCCAAACAACTTTGTCTTATTATCCCAAGTTATTGCAAAACAAAATTGCTCGTACCCCATTGCCCACGACACGAAGACGGAGAGCTCAGTCAGTCAAAAACCATTCCATATCCGTAGTCACAAATCTCAAACATTTATTATTAGGGCTCCATTTCCCCAAGACACTTCCCACATATTATGTAAAGTTCCGTTAAGCTCCCCTTCAGCTCCTCGATACTCTCTCTCTTATTTCTTATCTCTCCCCACGCTCAACGTTTATCTCAGTTAATATCAACTCAATCCAAAAACCACAAGCTTCTTATAATCATCATAATAAATAACCCATAATAAAATAATAAATATGCCTTATCCCCATTTCATGACAAATTCGCCACAGACACACAAACAGTCACAAAGCCCAAAGCAGCACTGGGAATTTCGGAATTGGAACCAATGGGACTCTTTTTATTTACATGTCTCCTTAAATGTCTGTGTGAGAATTAATTGGCGAGCCTAAACCAAAACTATCTCACACAGAGAGTCCCTTAAGGAATACGAAGAAGAAATGTAAGTATGCATTTAAGAAGGTGTGTAGGTTAATCTTAATATATGAGAGAGAGGGCATAATTTGCAGAAGGAATGAAATTATGTAAAGTTAGAGGCGGTGAGACTCTCTCTCTCTCTCGTTCTATGCAGTGGTAATGGGGTTGTTAAATGTAGTGGAGAAAGAATGTGTGTGTGTGTGTGTGTGTGTGTTGAAGGGTTTAAATAATTTAAAGGGAGGCTTGTTAAGAAGAAGAATAAGAAGAAGAATAAGAAGGCCATATTTCATCGAGAGAGCGGAGTCATTCGCAGGAGCGAGGCTGAGAGAAACAAACACTGACTGAATTACAATAATGATATGTGGTTCATTGGATTACCTGGGCATTTTTTGAGACAAAAGGCCGTTTGGAGATGACTAAATGACCCCCCGCAGAGGATAGGCAGCTTACGGCGCCACGACCGACTCCACTCAGCTTAGTCGTCCTCGTCCTCGTCCTCGTCAATCCCTCCATCTCCCGAAGGAACCTCTGACCCCTGCTGACATTTCTGCCTCTCCAGCCCTTCAACCACCCCCACTTCAACCAACCACACTTCAACCCATTCGCCAATTCCCCCCCCCACTCTATCCAAAGTGAAAGCTAACCATTAACGACGGAGGAGATGAACCATAAATATTGTTCACAGGTCATCTCCTCAGGTTCAATAATAAAAGAACAGTTGAAATAAAACTGAAGTAACGATCGCTGCGTCGCCAATTTTTTATCTCGTGGTTGCATATGAGAATTATGAGAAGATTGTGGAAGTGCAGCACTCATTGCTTATTGTTGGGAGCAGGCGTGTTTGTTTCTTTCATTGCTTTCACCTCTCCTCTTCGGTCCTCCGCGATATCTTTAAGTGTATCTGTGATCTGTGTAAATGTAAATGAGGTTGTGTGTGTGTGTGTGTGTAATAAAATAAGTGTCGTAAGAAGGTGTAGTAAGTGTGTACATGTGTTTAGGCAGTGTATCTCTTGAGGATAAACGTGTTTCCTTCCATGTTTATGACCTATTGAATCAACCAATTTCCCATTGCTGAGGTGCTCAAAGATGTTGTTATACTTCAGGATGATCCAGGCGCCACATCCATCACCAAGACCACCGAACCACACCTCTTCGACAAACCATTACTTTACAACTCATCTGTCAACAGACTCTCTCTCTCGATCTCTGTAATAGCAATATACCCTCCATCCATCTCTTAAGGACCTGTCATCTCATTACGGGAGTTCCTCTGATAAATGAATTACATCATTCCATATCAAAAGTTCGAAACCCATTTTTAGTTCAGTCCAGCCTTCGCATCCTGCCTTCGCACGATTAGAATGTAAATGACTCCGTGTGTGTGTGTGTTTAGAGAAGTTGGCCTATTTAATTACCATCCTTGCATTTTTTGTATAATTAGCCAATTACACGAAACACCCATTGTGGTTAAGCAGAATCTTGAATGAGCTTGAGAGGTAGAGAGATGGTGGAATCAATCAGAAAGAGATGAGAGACAGATTGGGTGAAGGGCTTAGTATATTATATATATATATATATATATTGGGAGGAAGTGGTGATGATGGTGGTGGTGGGTTAAGAAGAAGGAATTAAGGGTTACCTCTCTTCACCAGTCTAATAAAGAAGACTCGGGAGGACTGTGTTTATGAGAATGTGTGTTTTTCGAAGGTAATTTCACTGAGGAAAAGTAAATAGTGTCGAGAGAGAGAGAGAGAGAGAGAGAGAGACTTGGAAGTTGGAAGTTGTTGGAAGTCTCGTATCGCATAATGGGCAGCCGGAGGCTCGGAACCGTCAGCTGGGATGAATTACTGCTCCATAATGGAGGGCAGTCTACCTGCGGGGCCTTAACAAGCTTCGAAAAACTAACAATCTCGCCCTCGTAAGCGACCTTTTCCATCGTAACTCTTCTTCTTACATCCGATACTCATCTCCGTCCTTATTCCTACCTGCCTCCATCCCTCCACCATCTCCATCCATCCTTTTACTTTTAACTGCTTTAACTACTACATCACATTAACTACCTTTTTTGCTAAAAATAAAAAAAGATTTACCATCTCTATCTACCGCACATTTCAACACTACTCTCCTTCCTACCTTCATCGTCTCATTGTCCTCCTTCAAATAACAATCCACCGTGTAAAAAGGTAAACGTATCATCTTCTCTCTCCCAACCAAACAATGATCCCTTAATAACAATGTCCATCATGTACCTACACACACACACACACACAGCCAACAATAACACTCACTGAGACTAGTATCAACTTTCACATGATGCAACAACACAAACAACAACCGTATCAATTTAGACATTTAAGGAGAAAATCACGGTGATTATGAATGGAGTCCAAAATACACAAACTTCCAATTGTTCCACACACTCTCGATCTCCTCAGTCTTTAACACACACACACACACACACACACACACACACACATTATCCTTCAACCAAGAATGATTGTTCTTGCACGCTTCGTGTTGCTCGTTTAATGTGTCTAATTCCCAATTATCACCTGTCATTTCCCATCAACTTGCCCCGTAGAATTATTCCTCCAGCCTATCGCCTTCTTCTTCCTTCTCACTTTTTACCTTTTGGGATACAAAAACTTCAACCCAACTTTAATGCAAGTCTTTATACATAAATACACACACACACAGTTTATGAAAGCTTGGTTATTGCAGCTTTAAAGAAGAAATTCTAAGCATACATAATGTAATACACATATGCCTGCGTACTTTATTACTTGAATAATATCTATGAAATTATTATGACTCAAAAAATCCACAGTGCAAGTTACAGAGGAAAAAAATATTAAATAATAAATGACGCGCACGTATGGTGGAGAATGGGGAAGCCAAGGTAGAAAATAAATGCGAATCGACACAAAAGATAAGGAGAGTTTAAAATACACGGAAGAATTATGAAATATTATATACCGTTTAAGGAGTCTCAAATCGCTCTAAACTAAATGGATGGAATGGTGAACAACTGGAGCGATATGAATTCACCTATAAACAAACGCACACACACACACAGGTACAAATACAAATACATTTAAAGCACATTAGAAGTTTAGAAGTTTGTGCAATGGCAAATGTACTAAGTAAATGGCAATAACACAACTCATAATATTTCATACGGACTTGTAGTGGCATTAGTTAACACAGTGAAAAAGAGTTTCACCAACTTTTCACCCGACTCTCTCCACACAGTCAAAGTACAAAACCAACAAAACAGTCAAAACACACTCACACGCATTTGGTAATCAGAAAACACAAGAGTTACGAGTTGGTATGCAATGTGTGTGTGTGTGTGTGTGTGTTATCAACCTATATATAATTCGGGGAAGTGTTATAATTAGATGAGTTTATTGTGTCGAGTACTATAAATTAAGTTAGGGTTTATATTTCCAGGAAAAAACGGGATGAAATATTTCAATGGGTTCTATAGAGGCAGCAAGCATTTAAGTATTTTTATTGTGGAACTGTTGTGTGGTTGCTGAAAGAATTTCATGAGGAATTAAACGCAGGATATGCAGCAGCAGCAGTAGGAGACTATACTTAACTATAGGGTTTATAAGTAGCTGAGGGCAGCTAGGTGAGTTTTATTCTCATTGCGATCTGCATCTCGTGAGTCTTGAGAGATTGTGGAGAGACTGGATTTCACAGTGTCATAAAGAGGATCGGTTTACTACATTTCCAGTAGGATAATCACTTCCCAAGTTAACAGCCAAGTCAAACAAAATCACAATTACCTACAGTTTAGACGTGAGAGAGAACGCCTTTTGTAATGGAGATCCCACTCCGATAGTCTTGTTATACGATAGCTCGTTTTTATTTATTTATTTTATTTTATTATGACGTGCCTTACTATATACGGCGGAGAGTCTAAGTTTAAGCTCTGAAGATCAAACACACGTATAAAATAAAATATTATAGTGAGGTCAATAAATCCCTTTCCCTGTCTCGTCAAATGAGGAAAGACGTGTCCACGTTTGGAAGAAGGACGGCCAGAAATAATCTGCATACCTTACACACATACTTGGTGTGATATTATTGAGGTAAAAGTGCTGATAAGTTTCCTACCACCTCGTCATCCACCAGTCCTTAAACTTAAACCTTAAACACGTCTTCCACTTGTATTATAACATTATAAGGAAAGCCCTGTGTCCTCTCGTTCCGCAGAGTTGTCCACAAGGCTTACATACTTACATACGTACAGTACATGTGCACACACACCTAGCCACCTTATCGCAGCCCAATCTCACCGTCTCACCCATTATTCTCATAAACAAACACTCGTAAAGGTGAAAATAAATCCGGACCCACACACCACCACATCCACAATAAGCTTAAACCTATAAACTATATAGCCATGTATGTAGTCCACTTCAGTCAACGGAAGCTCACCTTATTTATACTCAACCTCCATTCTCCCTCATTTTTTAATTCACTAAAGAACCATTACACCTCCAATAAAACTATCCAAGTGAGTCCAAAATAAATGCTTTTCATCAACTGAGTTACAATATATTTATTACTATATGCACATTTTTATTCGGACTGCATCTGCTCCTTCCTTCCTACCTCCTCCGACCTCTCCGAACTTATATAAAACTCCTTCCTACCTGCAACTTCCAACATTTGTGTGTGTGTGTCTGACTGACTTTATACCTGCAGACTTAAAAAATTGAACGACCCGATTGCTTTTTTTTTTCTCTCGATAATTTGCTCATCAAATGAACGCCTTGCGAAATTAATGCTACTCAAAAGCTCTGGCTTATTGCTGTATTGATTCAACGACTGATTGTATCTAATCTTCATTACTCATTCAAATGTGCTTTTTTATTGTTCCGTAGTATATTCCACAACTGGGATAAACACACACACAGACCATTTAATAATGATAATAACGCGAGGATCCACATCCTCTTGGGATTATTAGAAGAAACAAGTAGTTGATTATAAATATGTATGAAGAAGAGAAGAAGAAGAAGAAGAAGAAGAAGAAGAAGGGCTTATAAAAAATCCAGCCCATCCAGTATTCGTAATCAAAAGTCAACATAATTATTACGAGATAATATGTGTAACATAAGGGAATCTTCATTCATTTGAATCAACCCTGTATTGCTCACTTACACCTCCATTGTTTTAAGCGAGTAATAATGCTGGGATATGTCTATATCTCCACCTTGATTGGTGTTGCTGACCACCTGGAGAATAAATTAAACCCTTTTTGCCAAGTCTCAGTCTGCCTGCTTGTGTGGCATCGATCGACTTAACCCAGGCCAGCCAACTCTCTCGAAGAAACATAACAGTATCTCTAATAAGCACCTTCACCAACACTCACTCATTTATTTCCTTCTCATCTTAATCAACCATCCATCCATCTACTCCTGTTTCTTCAAATGAATGCATCATCATCATCACATGAGAAGCTGCTCCTCATAATTATTCCGTACAATAATATATATGAGTCGTCCCACATCAGTTGATCTTGATGCTCGCTTAAGTAAACCCATGAGAGACACACTACATATGACTTTACTACAACTATCTATCGGTAATATATAATCTCATTGCAGGGAAAGAAATTAAGTAGCAGGAGTTTTGTAGTTGTGACATTAGTAGAGCATCAAGAGTCACTTAACCCCGACACTCTTTGCTCGTTCTTAAATCTGTCACTCTTCTTCTTCTTCTCATCTTCTCATCTTCTAAATGTGACTTCTGACTCCCGAGATAAATTTGTTGCTTTTGTTTATCTCTCTTGAGAGAGTTAGACAGGGTCACTTTGTGTTTATCAGTTGTTCATCAACAGTCTCACTCACGATAAGCCTTTTAACGACCCAGAAATTTTGTAATTTCTCTGTTTCGGACTGATGCACTCCCTCATGACTGTCATGACTACCTCTCTGCATAATCTCCGCGTGGTTAGAGATACCCAGAGATGCAGTCGCAACTCATATTATATTCTTATCTCCTCCAGAAGTAGCGACCTGATCCTGACAAGACACAGTTTCGCCCTGTGCTCCGCAGTCAAAGACAAGGCTGAGAGTGACAAAGATTATTTATGGTGTAAAGTGTAAGGAACGCAACACGGGAAGAGATGATGAGAGCCAGACAACCTCTACTCTCTAAAAGAATCAATATTCAATATATACAGTCAATAGGAAATAAATAATGTTTGATGAACTGATACTGAATTCGGATAATCGTGAGTCGTGATGATTTAGACTTCATCAGTCTCGAAGTAAGTAGCACAGCTACGAGAGATGAAGACGAACGAAGAGTCTGATTGAGTGAATTGGCTCTTGAAAATTATGTCGACATCGTTTACTCCGCGATTCTGGCACCAATAATCAACTCTACATGTGTAGCCATCATCACGAGTGATGATACTGATGATAATAAAAGTTGATAAAAGTAGTCCCATTGTTTCCTCCGTAACAATGGTGGCGTAAAATATGCAAGTAATCGATGGAGGACGAAACAACCAGGCATATCTCAATCTTCCTCTCTTCACTCACAAACTCAGAAACTTATTATTTGCTACCTGCGAAGAAGGAATGAGAAGTATATAGCCTATCTATAGCTTACTATTTCATTTCCAATTTCACACAAAAATACTTAATAGTCTTGTGCATATATGAGTGAGTGCCTGTGTGTGTGTGTGTGTGTTTACGTGTAAGTTTTTACAATATTTTCTTCATCTCGTCGGAGGGTATAATATTTATAATGTGTGTTTGAGGTGAAGGTAGTAATGGGGCTTATTATAGTGCCACTGCGTCCGTACAACACAACCTAATAACAAACAAGTGTGTTAGGTAATAATGGGCTAAGGCCAGTGTTCTTGATTTTTAGAGTAAATAATAGTAAATATATCCAAGCTTCGTCTCCTCTATATACAGTCAGGATTCCTGGCTGACATGATATTTTATTTTCTTCTAATGAAGTAGGCACACTATTTGAGGTTTGTGCATTCATTTGCGGTCAGTGAGATTCCTATCTGTTCCTCAATTAAGAAAAGACCACCTGGATGCCAAATCGGTGATAAGAATGTACCTTTACACATAATCATTAAATGCATATTGATTATACTTGCTCCACAGCTAACCAAAGCTCTCATTCAGTCGCACGTACGTCCGTAGCAACGCAACGTAGCCTCCAATTTACTCTACATTTCAATAATGAATTGACACGAATCTGAAGTCTCAAGACGAGAACGAGTGATGATGATTAACTTCACCAACAAGAACAAACCCGTCGTCGTCCCCATTAAATACAGTCAATCATTCCTACCCAACATAACAGCCATAAAGCCCCAGTCATTTTCACCAGGCCCTTTAATACCTCAAAGAACGCTGGTTAATAAAAGTGAGTAATGTGCCATTCATTGTGGACTACTAAAAGCGTGTTAATAAATTGACTCGTCACATGTGTAGCAGCGGACCTTCGTAGTGATTTGTCTCGGATTCGTTCCACGCCTACCTTGACGTGGTCATGGAACTCCATGGGATTGGATCCAACTCGCATAAAGTCCCTCCTGCCTTCTTCGATCTTCTACACAGACGAGACGAGAGAGTGTTAGTTTCCTTATTAACAACCGTCGTTCAACCTTTATAGCCTCCAACAATAAAGCCCACCTTTCTTTCCCTTCCTCGTCCTCGTCCTCCTTCAATCTGTGTGGAATCGTAATCTACAGTGAACACAGCCTTAATTAATCGTCCCTTACACATGTCGAGGCTTATCGAGCAACAATAATCCAAGTGTCTCATAATAAAGGTCTATGGTAGCATGCATTTGACTAACAATGTGTAGGGATGATGAT
This sequence comes from Isotomurus palustris, assembly GCA_034696625.1. Taxonomy (NCBI): domain Eukaryota; kingdom Metazoa; phylum Arthropoda; class Collembola; order Entomobryomorpha; family Isotomidae; genus Isotomurus; species Isotomurus palustris. The sequence continues at coordinate 7,188 of JAQGAD010000088.1, read as the reverse complement.
GATGATGATGAAGAAAGCCCATTGTCTTTGGATCTCGAGTTGTAATTGATAGGTGTGAAGAAGTGGGACTTGTGTGTGTTAAGATTGATGAACGAGGTACACGAACACAAATGGGTTTTGGTAGCGATTAGAAGAATTAAGGTGAGCAGCGAGTGGTTAGTCAGTTTAGAGAGGGTCAAGTTGACGAGGAAATGGGTGGCTGTGGCTGGAGGCTGAGGAATGAGGTTAAATTCCACGGGCTGAGGAATGATGGATAAACGATGACAGAGTTGATTGCTTCGATCATCAGCGTGAGAATGAATACCTTTTGGAGCGAGTGATTATTATTATTCCTCCGTCTTTGACTTTGCGTGAAGTCTCTCATCCCAAACACAAACAAAAAGAGCATCATATCATCTTGAGGATTAAAACAATGATGAGTTATCATCAGTCTTCATCTGATGGAGCATACGTATATAATATAAAATATATATAAAGTATAAAGGAAGGAAGGATGATGTACATGGGTAAGACATGAGTGCAGTAATAACGGGTTGGGTCTCTGCGAACCTCCGGCGCCTTCGTGCCTCACCAGGCGTTGCTTGCAATCCTTTGGTCTTCTACTTCTCAAGATGCGAGACCTTAAACAACTTAAACAACTTAAACTCCTAAACTCCTAACTCTCCTGGACCAAAAGACCAAAAGACCAAATGGTACGAGATGAGATGAGGTTCTTCCATCAATAATGAGGACCGAACCACCTTTCTCGCCACACACTTTGCCTCCTCCGGCTAAAACTTCTTCTTCTTCTTCTTCCACCTTCAATTAATGCGAGACGCTGTAATGAGATCCCTATTTGTTTTTCCTCACTCCCCATTCATTCAAACGTGAGACTGCATTAGCTCCTGGGCCTTATTCCTAGTCCAATTACACTTGACCGTTCACCACCACCACATTAATCCCTTCATCCTAATTTAGCCCTTCTCCACCATCCATCCCCCATATCCACCACACAAGACAAATTAATAAGCAAACATTCCTTCCAACATTCCATCACACACCTCCATCAACTATATTAAGAGCTCCTCTCCAATAAAGATCTGAACTCAACTTCAAAGAACTTTTGATGAGAAATCAGAAATTAAATATATTTTATTACACCTAAGAAGGAAGGAAGGAAGAAGAATAAAGAATAAGAAGATTGGGCGTCTATAAAATGTGGAGAGGAAGGCAATAATCATAACACTGAGCTGACAACATCAGTCTTTTGTTTACCTTTCCACATAATTTAAAGACGAAGGGATCTCTTGATCTGATGTTGGTTTTTCTCATTCAACACCCCATCATCATCATCATCGCGAAGGAAGGCAATCCATCTCTCTCAACTATTAACCCTCTTCATTTGTACCACCACCACTTTTATTTCTACCCATTTCCTTCACTTTATTCTGACAACTGGCCCTCACATTATTATTATTACATTTTCCATTTCCTCTTCTCCCAACTCCCTAAGATGCCTATGGCCCAGGATAAAATATGCCCCAAAATACAAAATCCTCGGAGAGTAATGATAAGTGAACTTTTCTAACAGCAATTCCGATAAGTACACGTTGTGCCTCATACTGGCCAAGAATTAAACCCAACTTAAAACCCCAACACCTGTGCCGTGTGCTTTTTCCCACTTTCCACTCTCCGTATCATTATTCCATCACGTTATCAATGATGCTTATTGCTTACTCCTCATTTTACTTTTTTAATTCCACCCAGTCCCTTACTATTATTACAAGTATTACAAGTATTACATATTACAGTAATCCAATCCGTGTCCTATTAAAAACTACACACACACCAATCTTAATACAATCTACTTTTTTAAACAAATATTACTTCCAGCAAAAAACTAGCATTATTATTAATCCTTCAACCTTTATGGTGCTCTAACACGTGCGTATACATAAATATATATACACTCTACGACTCTACATTTCATCATTTTATTTACCCCTACAATAAGAAACAGCCATCAATTTATAACCTACATCACTAAATTTTAAAAGTATTCCTCCTCAAATTGTTAGCCAAATTTTAACTTTTAAGGCCGAATAATAATTCGCAGTCTCATTCATGCAAAGGATAGCCTTACATTAAACAGACCTTCTTCCCTAACTAGGAAGTCATTCACACATGTATTTATATGTGAAGAGAGTCTATTGTCTCGAAATGTCCTATTGTTTGGTGAATCGTGAGTCTCAAGGAGCTTTATGTGTAGACCAAATGAAACCGGACAGTCAGCAGTATAAGTAGTTGCAGTAGCAGGAGAATACTTACAGATGACAAGATTTTCTCACAGACTTGTCAGAAGGATACGTAATACAATGAGGATGCGGTGGTGCATTAAGAAAAGGGGAAAAAAATCCTGAATCATTTAATAAAATACACGTGGAATTGTGGAGGACTGGATAAATAAGATTGTCGGAGGCTTATATAGTCTCCATGTGATATTATTGATGTACGGATGAATAAAACGATGACAAATAAATATATGGGACGAATAAATGTGTCAGGTTGTTTGTTGCACAAGAGAGGATTATTATTATTATTATAATGTCAACTGTGTTGACCAGGTGAAGGATTCAGTAGTTGGAGATGGAAGATGGAATGGTGAAGAAGTATATATAATATATATATATATATAATATTATACGTGAGATTGTGTTTTGCACCTTAATCTTAATCTCGGGAGAAAGAGTTACTGCCCAAGACGAATAAATAAGTGTTGGGTGAAGAAGCTGAGTAGGTCTGTGAGTGTTGTTGTGTGTGGTAGCTTCATCTACTTTCGTTTAATGGGAGACAACTGGTTTATTACAATAAACAAGACAGTCCACCACCTTGAGGATGGTGCTACCAATGAAACCACCACTCTCTTATGTAAATTTATGACAACCAAAGATGACACAGGTAGTGATTAGCTCTTTTCAAACTTCAAGACAATTATTAGTATCCATCGCAGGATGACGGACCATTCTCATTCTTTCCCCCTTTTTCATCCTTCGCTGGTTACCTAACCTGTAAGGCGTTTGGCAGTAAGACAGGAGCATAAAAAATTAAAATCCCATCTCTCCGAACACACACACACACACACACTATATAACTATATAACAATTGCATATTGTGGTCCTCGCTCTCTTGTGTGAAAAGTCAAGAAACACGAGTAATTTTATTTGCAAGCGAAGGTGTTTGTTGGAAGGGGGTGAAGTAAAAGGTGGTTCGAGTTTTAAGAGAAAAAAGTAAAAAGTTGTTCGCTCTAACACTACGAGGATGACGACGATGTACGAGGATGAATGAAATTAAAGGTGTCAGAGGCAGTGCAAATAATAATTGTCTGGGATCGAAATAATGATAGGGGCTGCTACTCATCCTCCTCCTCAGCCTCTCACATTCTTAAATTCTTAAATTCTTAAATTCTAACGTTGAACGTGCGACGTCCCAGTTCCTTCCAGCGTCACGAGGTATGTGGCAAAGTGGTTGAACTGGAGCTGTAAAAGCTGTAAAATAGTAAAAGTCCATGTTTGTTGGTATGTAGAGGTGGATAGCAACTAATAGCAAGTATAGGAGATATGATGAGAGTATATAGAGTCTGTGTTTCCTCAATGGAATGCTTTATAGAGATATGATCATCAATTACGATCAGAACAAAGTCACTCTGGAGGTGCGAAAAGTTACACTCCGTCGTAATTGGTGGGGAGAATGTGGGGAGTTTTAGTTTGAAGTTGGAGCACAGAGCACAGTATATAGTATATAGAATATATAGAATATAGAAATAGTGCCCAATCTAGTTTATTCCGATTTATGTAAATTGCACAAAGATCTCAATAAGAGATGTGGAGTAAATGTTTTTAATTCTCAATTCAGGGGGTGTTATGATGCAAATTTTGTGTCTGGCTGGGTGTAATAATATCGGGGAAAATGATAGACTACGAAAGTTTTGATAGGATTCTTCTAAAGACTGATGTTTTATGGGAAGTGATTATTACTCATTTTTATTAACTTGATTATACCCACAACATAACATACAAATGTGTAAAAACATAGCAAGCTTGTGTAGTTCTGTAGTTGGTTGCAAGGATTCCTTCAATTTAGATCTTTCCAATTGATAACATTGTATGAGAGAGTGCTAATTTTGCAGGCAAATTCATTTGCCATCAGAACATCAGAAGTGTACGCTGTGTGTGTTGGTAATGGGTTTGTGAATAGGTTCCACACAAAAGTTACGTGAGGTGCACATAAACCTGTCCTGAACTAACAAGAGTCGTATTTTATTATTTATTGGGAATTCGGGAATCTTCCCATCGCCATCGCACTCACACTCACATCATAAAAAAATTAAAACTAACACTGAGTTCAACATTGTTTTAAAAATCTTAGTAGGATTCTAGTGATTCTACTAGAAACTAGAGATGAGACTAGACTAGAACTAGATGAACCAAGTGAAATTCCAACAGTTTCAAGTTATGCTTGAGTTTTTACGGAGAACAAAGGCAACTCTTTGTGCAAACAGAGAATGCTTTGAATGTTTTCAATGTGTAAAAAATGTTTATAAGATCAATTTTCTTGGGTGTCCTTCCAACACTTTTACCTGCCAGAACTAATTCACGGGAAACACACTCGAGCTAATTTTCATAACCAAACTTGGCCAGCCTTCTGCCAGTTTGAATGGCTTAATGAGCAGCCTTCTCCTCACGAAATCACAAAACATGGAATTCTCTTTTGAACTCCCTACACGAGATACACTCAACCGCATCTCGCAAAGAATCCCTCAAAAGGATTAATTCCGAGACTATCAAACATGAATATCTCCAATAAAGGTTGAAGAAACAATCAGGAAGGTTGGGGAAAAAATTAAATCTTCATTTATTTACACGAAAGCTTTGAAATATGGGTTAATGATTAGAAGTAAAACGCACCGAATGGATTAGTACGTAAAAGTCTGAGAATGAGTAGAGAAAAAGGGAAAAAAGGAAAAACTAACCCCATGCTAAGTAAGTGTAAGTGTAAGTGTACGGATAAAAACAAAGCTCACTGAGGACGTTGCATAACAAACCATTTCCCGTGGTTGATTGTAAAATTCCAAGATAAATTTCCTACGAATTCCTTCTTCCCCCTCAAATCAAGTTAATTAAAGAGAAATCGTTGTGTGTGTTCAATTGAAACTGCTCCAAGGTAATCAAGACTTTGTGTTCACCACCAAAATCGTCATTATCATCACCTCACGTATGAGGAAACTTAATCTTGTCTTAAATCACTGAGCAGTTCTTAGCCTCTCACAGAATAACTTCTATATATAAATGGGTCTAAAGCAGTGAGACCCATTCATACATAAACACACACACTGACACACTGTACACTGTGTGTACATCTACCCAAACACAGAGCCACGCAAACAGACTGTGTAATGAAGATTCAATGATGGACTTAGTAATTACTGTATAGTAGGTGGTAAGCATTTCCTAACCTAATTAGCCTACTACCCCCAACAACATCTCTTGTCCTTAGTTTTATTACCTTATCGTAATGATACCTTTTGGCCAGCAGTTAGCACACTGGAGTTGCTTGTCTGCTGATGAGATGCTTCTGTGTCTTCGAACTTCAAACAACGGACACACTGACTGTGTGCTTCGGTTCAAACTGTAGTGAAGAAGAAGAACAATTTCGAATCATCATCATCATTCCTCTCTTCTTCTAACTCTTCTAACTCTCATGATGATGAGTGAACGTGAGGAGATAACTCCAAAGAAACACACACTGTCAAGAATGAGAAATAGGATGTTTAATGCAATTATAATTGTGAGAGCCCGAGGGAAGTAGATATCGTTTATTTTCCACTTTTCAAAATAATAACCAAGTACCATTGTGATAACAAACGATCCATGATTAGCACCTTCCTCACACACAGATCCACAATTTGATATGTTTATTATTCATTAATTCTCAACTGCAAACAACATCACCAACAATTCTTCGGACCTCAACCTGTTTCCTCTCTTTCTCTCCGTTCCCAGTTTAACTGTACACACACACAAATACAATAATCATCATCAGATAAACATTCTTACGACGTGATTAGCAATTTCTCCTCCATTCTTCTCTCCTCAAAACTATTTTAGAAAACATTCTCAGACTTTGAAAACAACAGTTTATTTTTATTCTTTCACCCCAATAAGACGCTCACACCCAACCTCCACAGCAAACAAAACGGAATCATGTGTTCATCATTAGGTAATTATCCCGAGTGTGTATGTGTAATAATAATGGCCTAATTTAATTTTTTATTTCCTTCAAATCTCAATGGAATTGTAAGTGTGTATAAACAGTATGAACGTATAAAGCCCAAGTTGCAACGCCCTTACCAACACCGTCGTGTGACATAATGTGAATGTATACACATACTACACATCCAGGTAACTTTTAATGGAGATAAGAAGACGAGTTTACATCTGTACAATCAATATCATCATCATCATCATCATCATCACCATCACCAGAGTCGCCTGCATCATAATAATAACAGAGTGTAAGTTACACACAAACCTATTACGGCTCAGTTGTAGGAATCTGTTTTCATTTTAGGAGGAGAGAATCACTCCTGAGGGAGGACACAAATGTCAAATAGGAACGGAATACAATTGGACTTAATATTTCTAATGAAATTTGATCCAGGTTATAAGAGCTCGGCCAAAAAAGGCCGTCAGATCATCAAAACATCGTTCAAGTCATTAAGGCTGAAAATGAATTGTCACGAGTTGCTAAATGCTAAATGTCTCAATATCACACACACACACACACTATCACTTTCTTCACACACACACACACACACACACACACTCCCAAATGTCCCAAATGTCCCAAACATAAATTCGGAGTCGGGTGAAATAAAATGACCCCTGAAAACTCTCCGATCATCGTAAACTTCTGAGGACGACGACGAGACACCCCTTCACGTTCAATTTTTCACGTTCATCAAACTTTCACTGTGAAACGGCGAGGAGGGTTTGAAATCCATTGTAAGTAATCAAAGTGAGTGGAGAGGACGTTCATTCATACGAGGTTGTGCCCATAGGGTCCCATGCAACTCACAATACTACATTGGGAACGAGGTTCTCGCTTTTCGAAAAAAATTGTATACCATCTCATGCACCTTTATTCAACTTA